>CAEFZP010002714.1:145000-267500 GCA_903064625.1 Mallotus villosus | reverse complement strand
GTCTGTTAAGATGTTTTAACTCTGCAGGTACTGGCCGGTCATCGATGACGCCCTGAGGGAGTCTGCGTTTGAGCGGCAGGTGAAGGTGCGCATGCTGATCAGCTGTGGCCGAGACTCTTCCCGAGTCATGCTGCCCTTCCTGCTGTCCCTCTCCTCTCTGGACGACCCCAGACACAACATCAGCATACAAGTGGTAGGAAGCAGCAAGCAGCAATGTTAAGCATATTTAGGACAAAATCATTATTATTATTAGGCTATTCGATCAAATATCATATATTGATGTAAAAAAAAAGTCTTAAATATGGAAGCAAATCTGAGTGCCATAATGTTTTGAATTTTAAAAGGCATCGAATACTTAATATTGAAATTTAAACAACACAGAATTCTCATCTAAATATATTTCAATGTAAAATAAAATTCAGGTTGCTCAAAATCTTAAAACATTCTACCATAAAGAATTCGTCCCTTTAAAATTTGAGCCAAAATTTTTCCAAAAATATAGGTCAGAAGTTGGTTTGATTGCATTGCGGCTCGATTGCTCTACCTGTCCTTGATATCCCAGATGTAAAAAATCTGAATTTTTTTAACTAAATTTTTTTAAGCTCGAAATTTTTCGCCTCTAATTTTTCGAACCATTCAAAATGTGGCCCTATCAAATTAGAGCCGAACATTTTCCGGCTGAAACAATTCGAGCCCAAAAAAATTTAGCCTATAAAATTCTACCCTAAAAAATTATACCCTAAAAAAATTGAGTTTATCAAATTCAAGCCGAAAAATGTTGATCTTAAAAAAATCAGATTTTCAACATCCGGGATATCCAGAACAATTCCCTCCTCAGGCCGCTGCACATACATATATCTATGGCGCTGCAGTTGGACCCTATTGCATAGGTCAGAAGTTGGTTCGATTGCATTGAGGCTCGATTGCTCTACCTGTCCTTGATATCCCGGATGTTAAAAATCAGTTTTTTTTAAGATCGAAATTTTGAAGATCGAAATTTTAAGATCGAAATTTTTAGGCTCGAATTTTTTGAACCATTAAAAATTCGGTCCTATGAAATTAGAGCCGAAAATTTTCCATCTGAAACAATTCGAGCCCAAAAAATGGAGTCTATAAAATTCGACCCCAAAAATGTGACCCTAATAAAATTTAGCCTATGAAATTCCAGCCGAAAAAAATCGAGTTTAGAAAATTCAGATTTTCAACATCTGGGATATCAAGGACAATTGACAATTCCCTCCTCAGGCCGCTGCACATAGATATGTCTATGGAGCTGCAGTTGGACCCTATTGGATAGGTCAGAAGTTGGTTTGATTGCATTGCGGCTCGATTGCTCTACCTGTCCTTGATATCCCGGATGTAAAAAATCTGCATTTTTTAAGGTCGAAATTTTTCGCCTCGAATTTGATAGGCTCAAATTTTTCGAACCATAAAAAATGTGGCCCTATCAAATTAGAGCCGAAAATGTTACATCTGAAAAAAATCTAGCCCCAAAAATTGCAGCCCTTGATATCCCGGATGTCAAAAATTCAGATTTTTTTAAGATCGAAATTTTTTGGCTCGAATTTGATAGGCTCGAATTGTTTAGGGTCGAACTTTAGCAACCTCAATTTTATTTTACACTGAAATATATTCAGATGAGAATTCAGTGTTGTTTAAATTTCAATATTAAGTATTCGATGCCTTTTAAAATTCAAAACATTATGGCACTGATTTGCTTCCATACTTAAACATAATTGTATTCTTAATGTTTATAAGTTTGAATTTAAATGTAGGTTTTTCCCATTTGGAATCACCACAGACAGATATTGGCTTGATCCTATTAACATGACTTAAGTGTTATTTATCACTGTTGTATATTACTTTGATGTCTTTCAGAAACTGTACATTGTGCCAGTGGCTAACCAGACAGATATTCCACATGCTAGAGTCAACCACAATAAATACATGGTGACTGATAAAGTTGCATACATTGGTAAGAATCAATTAATATACATTTAGTATATTATGGTCTAATATCAGTTCAGTTTAGATTATAGATTTTACCATCATATTCTATTTGATTCTTTTCATTATACTTTTATTTTATACTCTACTTTACTACTCTACTATATTTTACTATACTGTTCTAAACTGCACTGTATAGGCTACAATAAAATAATATTATTATATATTATTATCATTCGATTGTAAAACCACACTACATTATATCTAAACAATCCCTCCCCCATACTGTCCTGTCGTCAGGTACGTCTAACTGGTCAGAAGACTACTTCGAAAACACGGCTGGTGTGGGACTGGTGGTGTCGACCCAGAGCGCTCCTCATCGGGCCGGGGGGGACCAGGGGCTACGGGGGCAGCTCAGGGCAGTGTTTGACCGAGACTGGCATTCCCAGTTTGCTGTGAAACTAGACGCTCTGGGATCCAACCCTGACTGTAATCTCTCAAAGAGATGAAGGCTATAGATGCTATTATAGTCTTATTACTATGGAGCTAAATCAGGGCCAAATGTTTTGTTAATCGAGATTTTTTTTTGTTTTGGTCGAAAACTTGAAAAATTAAACTATGTAGTCCAAGAAAAAATAAGTGTACCAATTATCAAAAAAATAATTCCAGAATTTAATCGAAATTTTTGTCAACCTGAAAAAAAATGTGTCAACTTTTTTTTTCTTTGACTACATGGTTCTTTCGACTAAAATTTACATTTTCAATGTCAAGCTTTAGTTTTTCAACTAGAGATTTTTTTTCGAATAACAAAACATTTGGCCCTGATTTAGCTCCATATATTACCAGCGAGCTAATAGGGTGCTAGATTAAACTGATTCACTGTGTTGTTTAGCACAATGTGTAAAACAAGTAGCCTACAGATATTATCTAGCAAGCCTATATCAGATCCTTGAACTCAGTATGTATCTTAAACGTATCATATGTAATCTGCTTTAAATAATTAGATGTAGCATTCTACTTTACGTCTTTAGAGTTTTGTAAATAAATAAATTAGAAAACCGCATCGTGTCATTCTTCTCATGTGCAGCAGACGGCAGTGATTTTAGTTCTTTGTGCGCGCGCGCCGAGTTCAAAGTTCAGTGGGCGGAGTTTTGTGTTGCAGTACGTGTGCTTATGAGGAGCTAGCTTAGCTTCAAAGCTACGTGTACATTTAACTGCTGATCATGGTGCTACTGGAAAACGATGCGGTAAGATATAATATACCGTATTTCTATAATTCCTACATGTCGTATTGTCATCGTTAGTTGCCTTTTGTAACCGTGTACGAATATTTAGAAATCACTTCCTCTAGCTCGTGAACTAGAGTGCGAGCTTATGTTAGCTCAGAAGCTAGCTAGGTATCGTGTACAGTAGATCATTTCAGTGTAACAAAAACGAAAAGAAAATACGAGTAGAGTTCAGTCCGATTTAATGTGGCAAAAAGGGTATGAGAATTTCTTGACCGTTTGATGTAAGAGTAAACCTGACATGATCTTGTGAGCTAGTTATCTGGGCTAGCTAACATTTGAAAGCTAGAGATGACAATATTAATATGATCAGAAGCGGAGGCTGCCAACGTCCGGGTGTAGCATGCGGTGTGAAATAAACCACAGTACACCTTATAGAGCTACCTATCAGGTCACTTATCAGGTGAAGCCTGAATGAAAGACTGATCATTAAAACACCGATTCATTCACTTGTCTCCCCAGTTCTTGACAGAGCTAACTAGACTGTTCCAGAAATGCAGGAGTTCTGGCAGTGTTGCCATCACGTTAAAGAAATGTAAGTTCGTGTGTTTTAAAATAAGATTATTAGATATTACAATAACCTGAGTTGTTAGGAAATACATGTTAGAATGCCAACCACATCCAACATCCCTCTTCGCCTCCCTCCTCCCCCCTGTACCCTGCAGATGACGGCAGAACCAAACCAGTTCCCAGGAAGGGTCACGTGGAGAGTTTTGAACCTGCAGACAACAAGTGTCTCATCAGAGCGTCGGATGGAAAGAAGAAAATCAGCACAGTGGTCAGTCATGTGATTGGATGTGGGACTTTTGTGGTCATCTCTCATGGTGTGGTCATCTTGCTCTCTTCATATGTGATAACAAACCCTTTTTTAATGTCTCCAGGTCAGCACTAAAGAAGTTATCAAGTTCCAGATGGTAAGTACCACAAGCGAGCAGTGCTGTTGATGTGATCCCTGGCCGAGGCCCTGACATGCTCCCTCCCTCCCTCCCCGTGTCCTCAGGCCTATTCTAACCTGCTGAGAGCGCACATGGACGGACTGAAGAAGAAGGACAAGAAAAGCAAAACCAAGAAAACCAAAGCCACCCAATGAGCATCAGACTCTTACACACAACACTACTGGACCCAGACCGGCCTGTACCACCTACAGGGGGGGTCCAACCACCACCCTAACACACCCCTCCCCTTGTCTGAGCTAGTGGTTGAGGCCCACCCTTCTCTACCTGACTGCTGTGACATCATGCCGGTCTGAGCGTTCCTGTCTTCTTCACCTGGCTGTTCTCTGCCGTCAGTGGGGGTGACTGAAGGAAGCCGGAGGAGGTTTTACTGAGAGGATTCTGCTGTGGCGCCCCCTGCTGGCTGATGTCCTCTGGTTCGGAAGCGAGTTACAGCAGGCTGCATGTCTGTGAAGCGTCACAAGGAGGCTTCACAGACACTAATTGCCTTTTTTTGTTTTAATATAATTGTCATTTTTTTTCTTTGTTTTAGTTGTTTTTAATTTTAATAGCGATAATCTCAGCTAAAGTATTCCTTTTTTTTTGGTCGGCCCTGATAAAAAGTGTTTATGAATAGGTTCTGGTAACATAGCCACCATTACACACGTCTCACCTCTTGAAGCTGATGGCAGCATGACGGTGAATGGTTTTCAATGACACTCAAGAAAGTCTCCATAAAGAATTTATTTAATAATGTAAAAGGCAGATATTGTTCTTTTGTAACTTCACATTTGTTCTTAATTCTCTTCATTTTGACATATTTGGATGCGTCTAATCAGTCTCTGTTTTGTATGTTTGATGACAGGGTTCTTAATTCGAACCCTGGTTAGAAACCTGTTCTGAAGTCTCAGATGCGGCAGAAGCAGAAATTAAACAGTTATGTTAATACTGTCTCAAATTGGAAGAATTTTTCATATGAAGGTGCAGACAAAATATCAGTTCCAGCTCCGACTTACACAAACAGTCTCCTTCGGTTATTCGCTGACGTCTCTGAATGATTGATGACATGAGAAACGTAGAAAATGAAGTGATCAGTAAATACAGTATGTACACAGTCCAGGCCTGTGTCTGCAGGCCTGTGCTGCCTGTGCCTGCAGGCCTGTGTGCAGGTCTGGCGGCGGGAGCGGCGGGGGCTTTCATAGGACCGGCTTGTTCCTCTCGGGCCTGTCCTTGGGGGAGGCTGCAGAGGGGAGGTCTGTGAGCTGCTCCTCCTGCAGGTATCCCTGCCTCATCAGCCTGGTCAGGTACAGGAACAGAGCCTGGAGACAAACACAGCTCAGAGTCAGTGTGCCTGTGTGAAGACATAGTTGTAATTCTATATCAGTCCACTAGAGAGCAGTGTGCTCGTCCATTTCCGACGGGTGATAAACGTCTCAGGTGATGTAAATACTGTCTCAGCTTTGAAAACATGAACACCTGAGGGAGAGTGATGTGACAGAGACTTGCTCTACTTTCTGCAATATGCTCTTCCCTGGTTCATTGAGGTGTAAATTCCAATCAGCCTCTGCTCTCCTGGTCTTATGCATTAACACATGGAAAACATTCCTGGCTTTTTACAGTCACTGCTGCTGAATGATGTGATTACCCTGAAGCAGGCATGTTAGGGGGACTCAGGGGGATTCAGGTAAAAATATTGAATTCTACCTTCCATGCTTCCTCCAACTCTGGTGTCCATCTGTCTCTGAGGATGGGTTGGACGGCACTGATGAATTCTGTCCCTACATACTGGAAGGTAAGACATCACAGGGTCCAGGAGTAAACACATACTGTGGTTCAATTAACAGAATATAGTTTGTGACAGCGTCCATAGGCTTTGTGGCTCTTTAGGGGTAAACCAATAGACTAACCAATATAACTGTCAAGTCCTCCACTCCTCTTATCAGAGTACATGTGATTATCTAGGATCCAGGCATTAGTAAACCATGAAAGTGTGCGTCGACTGGTTTTATCAACAATTTTAGATTAAACTGATGCCTGAATCCTGAATTGGAGCAGTGTTGATCATGGATTGAGAGAGGTGGGCTGGATTCAGTCTCCCAGACAGGAAGAGAGACAGGCAGTCTTACGCTGTAGTATTTGGGCGGGGCGTTGTAGCGGTAGTGGCTCCTCCCCAGCTCCACAGCCAGGAGATCCAGCCTCTCCTGCTGGTCCAGCCTGGCTACGCTCTTCTCTATGAAGGACATCACTCTGGGTCACACAGGAAGCACAGGGTCACACAGGAAGCACAGGAGTCACACAGGAAGCACAGGGTCACACGGGAAGCACAGGGTCACACGGGAAGCACAGGGTCACACAGGAAGCACAGGGTCACACGGGAAGCACAGGGACACACGGGAGTCACACAGGAAGCACAGGGACACACGGGAAGCACAGGGTCACACAGGAAGCACAGGGTCACACAGGAAGCACAGGGTCACACGGGAAGCACAGGTCACACAGGAGTCACACAGGAAGCACAGGGACACACGGGAAGCACAGGGACACACGGGAAGCACAGGAGTCACACAGGAAGCACAGGAGTCACACAGGAAGCACAGGGACACACGGGAAGCACAGAGTCACACAGGAAGCACAGGGTCACACAGGAGTCACACAGGAAGCACAGGAGTCACACAGGAAGCACAGGGACACACGGGAAGCACAGGGTCACACAGGAAGCACAGGAGTCACACAGGAAGCACAGGGACACACAGAAGCACAGGGTCACACAGGAAGCACAGGAGTCACACAGGAAGCACAGGAGTCACACAGGAAGCACAGGGACACACAGGAAGCACAGGGTCACACGGGAAGCACAGGGTCACACAGGAAGCACAGGGTCACACGGAAGCACAGGGACACACGGGAAGCACAGGGTCACACAGGACGCACAGGGTCACACGGGAAGCACAGGGTCACACGGGAAGCACAGGGTCACACGGGAAGCACAGGGTCACACAGGAGTCACACAGGAAGCACAGGGTCACACGGGAAGCACAGGGTCACACGGGAAGCACAGGATCACACAGGAGTCACACAGGGAGCACAGGGTCACACGGGAAGCACAGGGTCACACAGGAAGCACAGGGTGAGCAGCCCTGGCCTGCTCACAATACATCATATTTGAAGCACTATTAACTACAACTATCATTGACCAACGTGCTGTACATTAAAACATGGGTTGTCATCATGTACACAGAGACAGGCTTGCGTCAGACAGGACAGACGACTGCTTTATCAAGCTACCTGACAGATCTGAGACCAGGGAGAATATTAACACACTAGGCTGCATGTTAATCTGACAACGTCTCAATGCTTGCACCCTTGTTATTCACACTATTTACATCGTAATGGGAATATTGAGAATATTTCAACGAGTAGTTTTGTAATTATGTAAATGATTAAATGTTGTGAAGAGTTACACGTTCAACAAGAAGGCCCTACTGTGTTTATTTTCTCTCTCTCATCCAGGCTGCCAAGCTGTTAACCCTGAAAGGAGGACACAGTTCCTTT
This sequence comes from Mallotus villosus, assembly GCA_903064625.1. Taxonomy (NCBI): domain Eukaryota; kingdom Metazoa; phylum Chordata; class Actinopteri; order Osmeriformes; family Salangidae; genus Mallotus; species Mallotus villosus. The sequence continues at coordinate 259,783 of CAEFZP010002714.1, read as the reverse complement.
GTGTTCAGGCTGCTGCCATGTTGCCACGCTGCCGTGCTGAAGAGGGTTTCTGTGCCAGTTTGGGGTACGATGATGAGAAAGGACAAAAGGTGAAAGTGCTGCCCTCGATCTCGTCCGAGCAGTCCGTGAGAACAGGAGCCCTGGTGTGGCTCATCCAGCGTCTCCTTCTGCGGTCTGTCTGTCTGTCTGTCTGTCTGTCTGTCTGTGTGTCTGTGTGTCTGTGTGTCTGTGTGTCTGTCTGTCTGTCTGCCTGAACTGGGAGGGTGCTGGCCTCTGATTGGACGGGAACCCAGACTTCATGGCCACAGCAACAACAGAGATGGAGTTGTTTTGCCATGAGGCACTCGGGCCTTCATACAATCATAATGATTGACAGGTCCTTTTCTGGATACGGCCTCTGGCAACTCCACAGTCTTTCACACACTAGATACATTAGAATGTGACATTGAGAAAGTATAGCATTGCTCTCAAAGACTGTAGACGTATGTTAGAGAGAGAGGAGGAAGTGTGTGTGTGTGTGTGTGTGTGTGTGAAAGCGAGAGAGAGAGAGAGAGAGGGAATGAGAGAGAGGGAGAGAGAGAGAGAGCGAGAGAGAGAGAGAGAGAGCGAGAGAGAGGGAGTGAGAGAGCGAGAGAGAGAGAGGAGTGAGAGAGCGAGAGAGAGAGAGGGAGTGAGAGAGCGAGAGAGAGAGGGAGTGAGAGAGCGAGAGAGAGAGCGAGAAAGAGCGAGAGAGAGAGAGTGAGAGAGAGAGAGCGAGAGACGAGAGATGAGAGAGAGAGATAGAGCTAGAGAGAGAGAGAGAGAGAGAGAGAGATATAGAGAGAGAGAGAGAGAGAGAGAGAGATCGAGAGATAGAGTATCGAGAGAGATAGAGAGAGATAGAGCTAGAGTATAGAGTCGAGTAGCTAGATCGAGAGAGAGAGAGACGATAGAGAGACGAGAGATAGATAGAGAGATAGAGAGAGATGAGACGTATCGATATCGAGAGATGAGAGAGAGGGCTGGATGGCTCACCGGAGCCCGTGAGCTCTCAGCTCCTTGCTGGTCTTCAGCCTCTCCAGGTCCTCCACGTCTCTGAACAGGAAGAAGACGTCCTTGCATTCAGGATGGGTCTCAAACAACCTGTCACCAAGACAACAGGGACAAACTCATCAACCGTAGTCAAGACAACGGGGACAAACAGAATGCATCTGAGCTTGAGAGAACAGGGGTCGTGAAGGCCAGCACAACCATACAGGCACACTACACCACAAAACACTTCAATATCTCCAAAACCTTTTGAGATCACGTTAACAAACCCTTCAGAAATGTTCACAAAGGATGTTTATGATGTCCGGGGAGAGATTTGGGATAGTTTGTAAAATAGTGCCAGCGTAGGGTCCATTCCATGTCTTTGCCTTGCAGAACTTGTATCTCCTGTCCAGAGTGATTACACTGTATCTCCTGTCCAGAGTGCCCACAGGTTGGGTGGTCGATACATTTATATGTCGTTCTAACCTGTAATCGTAACCCCTCCGATTGTCATTGTATAATTTGCACTCTGAATGTATCCTTAAATGTTCCATAAAGATTAAGCAAAACAATACATGACGCAAGAAGATTTGGGTATTTCATCAACACAGTATGCAAAAACATGCCAGTACTTATTCGGAATCCCTTTTCCGGGGGTAAAAGAAAATGACGCAAGAAGATTGGAAGACCTCCTCACCACGTCCACTGGGACGGATCCCAAGGTGATCTTCTGAAGGATGAGTCCCATTTTGGGGTAAATGGGATGGATGAGAGACAGGCTCCTCTCAGGGTTTTGGTGTTTCCCACGGCGCCTCACCGCATGCCGGAGCGCAGGGGACCTGTCTGGTCTCTTACGCCCCGCAGTAAACAAACAGAAACAATAAACAAGAAGGAGAAAGAGTCTCCCTAGATGACCCTGTTTACACCCGCAGCCTGTAAGTCTGCATGGATCTGGGAGGCTCACCATAGAAATACCCCCCTTCAGCTTCTGTTACACGTGTTTACAGTTCTCAAAATGTTCAAACACAACATCACTTAAAAAAACAAAAAACTTCAGGTCAGTTACAAAAAGATATCTCCTGGCAGTATATTTATTATATATTTGGCGGTCTGGGGTTGCGAGGGTTGAGAACACGCCTGTGGTTAGGGTGCTAACACACTACACAGATAGCACGCTACTGGGATAACACACCTTTGGTCATTTCCCCTTTGGTAATTTCTTCCAAAACACACATGCTAACCCCTTTGTATAACAAAGTAATAACAACATAATAACAACATAGCAGTGTAATAGCAGTGTAATAACATACGTAAAATGAATGTGTAATAAACGTGTAATAAACGTGTAATAAGTATTACAACTGTGTAACAGTGTATCAACAATATATGACACTGTGATAACAGTGCCCCCCACCAATTCAATTATCTTTTATAAAGTTAAATGAAAATCCAACAAAACACATGCTGACCCCTTTGGTCATTTCTTCCAAAACACACCATTTTTTTTATTTTAATCTTATATAGTGCCAAATCACCAAAAAAGTCATTTAAGGTTACCTTTCCTATAAAATAGGTCTATAGCTTGCTCTTTTATTAGGCAAACTAAATGGTCTTATGTTATTTATCTTATTTACACAACGGCATGTCATTTGCTGTAAACCTAGGGGAAACACTAAACACGCAATTAGGCAAGCAAACAATGTTGTTAACACGCTACCGGGCTAAAAAACTACAGGGCTAGCATTCTACAGGGCTAGCATTCTACAGGGCTAGCATTCTACAGGGCTAGCATTCTACAGGGCTAGCATTCTACAGGGCTAGCATTCTACAGGGCTAGCATTCTATAGGGCTAGTATGCTATGAACACTCTATGAAGCTAACACTCTATGGGGCTAGCACGCTATGGGGCTAGCACACTAAGGTCAATCTCCTCGGCTGTCTGGATCTCCTCCAGGGACACATTGCCCTGATTGGCCCCACAGCCATCTGCTATGGAGGGGGTGTCCTCTCTCCTCCCCCTCCTCCCCCTCTTCCACAGTCATCTGCTATGGCTGGTGTCCTCTCTCCTCCTCCCCCTCCTCCCCCTCCTCCACCACCAGCTACACGTCCAACTTCATTAGCACCAACCCACGACCATGTAGGCCTAGATGTGGTCACGGTTTGGAGCTAACGAGGTTGGACTTCGAAGCACGTTTCAAAGGTTGACCGTTCTTATTCCTCATGCTGATCATGTTCGCTGGTCACTAGCTGCTGAAACAGGGGAGGGGACCTGGTGGGTTACATGAGAGAGAGATGAGATGTGGGGTGATGAGAGAGGACCCATCCTTCTCCAGTGCTTTAATGAAGAACCTGAGGCTACAGCATAGAGGGAGCAGTGAGGAATATGACTGTGTTCAGCTTCCTGGTTAGGAAGACATGTTAGGCACTGTGTCATAATCCTGTTAACTCAAGCAGGCCCCTGAGCAGGGTAGAGACCAAACAGGCCCCTGAGCCGGGTAGAGACCAAACAGTCACAATGTCTGAGTGGCAGAGAAACACTGAGAAACAGCAAATAGACTGGCAAGGTTACAAGTTATGAAGAAGGCAGTTAAAAAGATAAAATAATATATATATATAGAGAGAGGCTATATGTAGGCCTACATATACAGCCTATATAGGCTATGTATTATATATATATATAGGACTATATAGCCTATCTCATGTGTGTGTGTATGCGACTAAGACGGTACAAAAATTCGAGAAGGTTCCATATATAACTAGTGCCCACAGGACTATCTAGCCTTGCACAGCAGCTCTAGGTTGTTGCGCTGCTGTCGGTTTCGATATACACGCGCTTTATCGCTCTTATAGCCTATATCTCGGTGTAGCATTAACATGAACACTGAAATACGGGCGGTATTATTGAAACTTCCTTTAATGCCTCTGATTTCGTTTTCTAAAGCAAGTTGAGTGAATATAAATTCGACATTAATACAAGAAGAATTGTGAAAACAATATTAACCGTTTTATACCTCCCCTTACCTTACAAACATGATAATTCCAACTTTGGCGATGTCATCCTGAATAACTTTCCACGACTCCTTGATCATCTGGACTTGGTCCTCGCTGAGTCGCGTGTCTGCATCCTCCTGCTTCGTCTCACACTGGGTTTTCGGCGCCAGACCAGATGTCGCGCAGCCCATTCTCGGTAAATTAAAATGACTTTAACGGTTGAGTAGACACAACCCAGCAATCTTTAAATGTTTTTGAATAATTGCCGGAAAAACGGTTGCGTCCCTGCATTTGGTTCCAGTTTCTGCGCGCTGGAGTCTGCACGCGCAGCATCTAAACATGAATGTGACTGAAGAGCGCACGGCGCGTGGCGAGCTTGTCTCCTCGCTTTATAATAGCAGTTCATAAACCGTAACCTAAAGGGTGGGGCAAAAATTCCCACGAAAAATCCCAAAAGCATAATGTGTATAGACTTGCTGAATTCACGTCTACAATGACTATGTCTAAACCACTATTCACTGCCGTTCAAACAAGGAATGATGCTATAAAAAAAAATCATATTGAAAATTCAGACACTGACCCCAAAAGGACACCCTACTAGGCTAGTTAAAAACTATCTGCAAGTTCTCGGCACATGCATTATGTCTGACGTTACTTCATTCCTCTCCAAATATTAAGTCCACTGTTTAAATTCCTTTCTTCGTAATACATCCTTACCTGCCAGCCGTCTCAGACTGCATCGTTAAACTACCCTGACTCGATAAGCAGGATGTTGGCCCACCACCGCTGACATCAAATAGGCCTAATAGATTTAAATGAGTCGTTTGTCAAATCCATCCTATAGACACAACACAAATTTGTTTTAAAATATCATGCTTTTAATTAGAAATATAAGCTATTTCAAGCATGAAAACTATATTTCTTCCTCTGGAATAGAAAACAAGGGGAACGAGATCGGTCTGTATCTGAATGAAGACAAATTACCTCAAACAGCGCAATTATATAAATAACACAAAACATAGACAACAATGAAGGTGAAGTTCCAGTGAGGAATGAGAATGACGAGTCTTGAGTAGTGACTAGATATACTCAAGTTGTGTAGAGTAGCTGGGGTACTGCAGTTCACCAACCAATCACCACTCAATTCGGAGAACAACACTCTTTGGTCATAGGTTAATGAGCAGTGCTTGCTAATCCTGTTTTGTGCTGAAGACTCTAGTAGTCACGTGGATCGTAGCGATGCCCGAGTTCTCTCAATAAACTTCGATCTTTGTCCCAAACTTCGATCAACTATTTTTTACACAGTTCATTTTCCTAAAGTGGTTTATATTATGTGTCTTATCTGGACTATTTATCTACTGCTTCTCACAAGGAAGAAACACAAACATTTTCCTTTTCAAATATACAACGATACTTAACCGTTTCACATAAAAACAGTCATGAACAGTGAACATGTACAAGCATTGTATTTACAACTTTTACAAAGAAACAGCTTTGTAGGGTCTGTCATTAACCATATCCCTTGTCACTAGTGGTGACATAAACACAGCACATCCCATAAGTGTTGACCACATTGGCATACACTCAAAAAACAACTAGAAAAAAAGAAGAATATGAAAATAAGAATATTAAATTCTGAAAAACACCAACAGTATTTACTGGTAGTCCTATGTCTCTGCATGGTCTCGGCATGGTCTCTGCATTGTCTTACAGACTTCTCTGAGTGATTTCCCTCTGTCTGTTAGGAGTTAAAACTCTGGAACCGCTCTCGTAAGTTCTTCACCAGACGGTTCTGTGTCTTCCTCCCTGAAGCCAACACGGACGTCTTGCTGCAGTCAAGCGCTGGCCTGTGGAGAACTTCCACCTCCTCAAGCTCCTCCTTCTCTTGACACCTTCCATCTTCTCCTCCCTGCATCCCTCCATCTTCTCCTCCCTGCATCCCTCCATCTCCTGCTCTTCCCCCAGGAACCCTCTCCACTATGATCACCTTGTGTTCGTTGGGAAGGGTGAGATGACCAGCTACATAACAGCTTCTCATAGGGTCCGGAAGGTTCTGCATCTCATGGAGTGGCTTGTGTTCCACAGAGCTCCGCCTGCTCAGATGGTCCTGGGGCTGTGGCCCCCCCACAGGACTCCCCCCCTCACACGCCACGTCCAGCCTGCTGCCTGAACAGTCAGACGTCCCTCTGAGGGAGGAGCCGTCGCAGCTCTCAGAGCAGTCAGTGGACCCCCAGGAGGACATGACTCCCTCGCTGCAGCTCCCCAGCGCGTCCTCTGGAGCCAGGCAGCTTCGGGTGACCGGGGAGGGGGGCCCAGCCTCGGGACCCAGCCTGGAGGTGGGGGTGTAGAGGGAGCGCAGCTCGCTGATGTCAGGCCAGTGGAAGGCCTGTGCCGGAGGCTGGGGGCTGGGGGTTAGGGGCGGGCAGGGGGAGGTGACGCGAGAGCTAGCCCCGGAGCTGAGGGACTGGGATGGGCTGGGAGAAGGAAGCTCGTGGATGATGACCTGGTCGTAGCTGGTCAGAGACAGCCTCAGCTTACCTGCACAACACATGTAGACAAACAGGAAAAGGGAAAAGACACGTGTTGATTTGGGCTTGTGTGGATGAACATGCCTCATGTATGGAGGCCTCAGCAGGAAGCAGGAGAAGCTACTCACCCCTGTCTCTGGTTTGGTCCTTCTCCTCGTAGACGGCAGAGAGGTGTTTGGAGGTGCCCATGCTGTCCGCCTCCCTGTTCCTCTGCCTCACCACTGGCCTGTTGTTCTTGATGCGCTGGCTGTACTGTCGAGCCAGCTGGAACACCTTGTTCTTCATCTTCTCCATGTCTTGCAGGATCATGTCCTCTTCCACGCCCGAGCGGAGGCTGATGATCCTGGGCAGAGGAGCCCGGGCCAGCCGCACCCTCTCTCTGGTCCAGGGGGGTCTGCCTGGGCACGGGTCCAGCCCAGGGACGTCCTCCCTCGCTGGGGAGGGTGTGACGGACGGAGAGGAGGCCTCCTCTGAGACGGAGCCTCCGTCCGATTCCTCCAGGATCCTCAGAGGCTCCTCCTGGTTGTTCCTCTGAAGCCGGTGGAGACAGGCAGGGGGCTGCGTCTCCTCAGTCCTCCGGCCCTCCCCCTCCTCCGTCCCCTTCTCCTCAGTCCTCCGGCCCTCCCCCTCCTCCGTCCCCTTCTCCTCAGTCCTCCGCCTCTCCCCCTCCTCCGTCCCCTTCTCCTCAGTCCGCTGGCCCTCCCCCTCCTCCGTCCTCTTCTCCTCCAGCTCCATGTCTTGCCACACGTGGACCATCTCAGAGGCTGGCTTGAACTCGTCCAGAGCAGGAGGAGCGTGGCTGATGTCCTGAGAGGCGTGCGTGCGGAGAGGCGTGCGGTCTCCCCCCAGGCCCGGCAGGTCGAACACAGCCCAGGATGTGGGGCGGGGGCAGGAGGTGTTCCTCTGCGGGGGCAGGACGTCCTGGGGGCTGTCCAGCTGGCTGCTCAGGTGTCTCACCAGACCTCGGGGGATGTAGGACAGGCTCTCCCTGCGCTGGACGCTGAGGCTGGCGTCCTCGTGCTCCGCGTGTTCGTAGTACCTCCTGATCTTGTGGATGAGCAGCAGGTCCTGTTTGGAGAGAGTGGATCGCCGTTCCACCTCCGGCGGGGGAACAGGGGTTCTTCCAGGAGCCGGCGTCGTTGACTTCTCATGGAGGTCTGTGCTGAGGGAGGGGGCACTGCTGCTGCCCAGCGGGGGTGAGGGGCAGGCTGGGGAGACGAGGTCCTCGGAGGCCAGGCTGGAGCTGGAGGGGCTGCTGGGACAGCGTGCGGCGCTGGCCTGGTCCACACAGGAGGGCCGGACGCGGGCCGTCCACGCTCCCTCCTCCTCTGAGAGCTCTCCGTTCGTCACGGTGCTGCTGTTACTGGTGTCCAGCTGGAGGGCGGAAGAGTCGCTCTCCTCTTCCTCGTCCTCTCTAGATGCCTCCTGACTCTCTGGGGATGCAGCTTCAGGCTGCCTCAGAGGCAGGGGAGGAGAGGCAGCCAGGGTGGAGTGTTGAGACGTGACCTTGCTACGCTGTCCTCCAGGCTCGGCCTGCTGAGAGAGGCAGTGAAGGGGCGGAGCTTCTTGAGACACCTGTGAAGGTGGAATTACAGGGTTAAGCTTTACTGAATGTAAGTATAGGTATAGTATCAGGTACAATTTGAGATCTAATAGACATGTCATTTGATGCTGTGTCATGTGACAAGGTCAGGCTTAGTGAGTGACAGCATCACGTGGGGTCAAATCTTCATATTTCGAACGTGGTATTTGTAGACTGATGATAGCTCGTTTGTTATGATAATACTGAAGCTATCCCAGGGTTCCCTCAGCTGGAAAATGCTGCAATTTTGAAAGTGTTTTCGTTTCGGTGCTTTGGCCCAAATCTGCAATCTCAGACTCCTCCCCAGCCACTGTCTAGTTCAGACAGGGAGTACGTGTGCTGTGTGAGGGAGGGGTGTGGTGTATGAGGGAGGGGGTGGGGGGGGGTGCTGTGTCAGGGAGGGGAGGGGGGGTGTGGTGTGTCAGGGAGGGGGGTGTGTGGTGTGTGAGGGAGGGGTGTGTGGGGGGGGGGTGCTGTGTCAGGGAGGGGAGGGGGGGTGTGTGGTGTGTCAGGGAGGGGGGGGGTGTGGTGTGTGAGGGAGGGAGGGGTGTGTGCTGTGTGAGGGAGGGGAGGGGGGTTGTGAGCAAAAAGCAAGCCGCTGTGTACTAAAAAGGTTATTCAAATTAAAATAATTCTGATTAGTGGAATCATATATGCAGGTGAGATGACAGATGACAATGTATATATAAACAGATGTGGATTTAGTTCCTTCTCTAAGACCTCCAACAGAGATGTTGGGTCCTACCCCCCTGGTGGTACCTGTTACCCCCCTACCTGTTCAGCCTGCACCTCCTCCGCCCCAGCCTGGCCTCCCTGCTCCCCCAGGACGGACGTCTCCTCCTCAGCTCCCCGTCTGTCCTCCTCCTCCTGGGAGAACCACAGCACACACACTGAGGGTCACCACCCGCCACACAGACACACTGAGGTCACCACCCGCCCCACAGACACACTGAGGTCACCACCCCCCTCAACACACTGAGGTCACCACCCCCCACAACACACTGAGGTCACCACCCCCCACACACAGACACACTGAGGTCACCACCCGCCTCACAGACACACTGAGGTCACCACCCCCCACAACACACTGAGGTCACCACCCCCCACAACACACTGAGGTCACCACCCCCCACAACACACTGAGGTCACCACCCGCCTCACACACACACTGAGGGTCACCACCCGCCACACAGACACACTGAGGTCACCACCCCCCACAACACACTGAGGTCACCACCCCCCACACACAGACACACTGAGGTCACCACCCCCCACAACACACTGAGGTCACCACCCCCCACACACAGACACACTGAGGTCACCACCCGCCTCACAGACACACTGAGGTCACCACCCGCCTCACAGACACACTGAGGTCACCACCCGCCTCACACACTGAGGTCACCACCCGCCACACACAGACACACTGAGGTCACCACCCCCCACACACAGACACACTGAGGTCACCACCCCCCACAACACACTGAGGTCACCACCCGCCTCACAGACACACTGAGGTCACCACCCGCCTCACACAGACACACTGAGGTCACCACCCGCCACAACACACTGAGGTCACCACCCGCCTCACAGACACATTGAGGTCACCACCCGCCTCACACAGACAAGTAAGACCTTGAATCCCCACCAGAAGATCGACACCAGACATTTCTTGATTTAGAAAACATTTTGGCATTTGAAGACACCTGATGTTGTCTGGTGCAGGTTGTAAAACCCTCTGGTATGAAGATGACCTTTACATTAGGGGCGTGACGTCACGTTAATTAACCTTTACAAAGCTTACCTTGTCGTTTAGTAACAGAATATTCTGAAGGGAAACCTTTCAGGAAATATGATTACCAAAGACCAAAGCACTCTGTATTACAATGGCCTATTAAAATTAACCCTATTTGACATCCAAATTGAGCTTTGAAGTCGTTGCTTTTGTTTAGCTATTGATCAAATGATTCCAGTTCAGGTGCAACTGCCAAAACAACAAATTAAATTGGTTAACAGGATGCGAAATGTCTTTACCTACATTTGCATTTTATAAATACATAGTAAACATTTTCAATATATGCAGATACACATGGCTGAAAGATATGGTCTCCTTCTGAGTCTCACCAAGCCCAGGCCTGACAGACGGTGTACAGGTCAGTTAAGGACAGGTGAGAACCTCCTAGGACCCTCCGTAAGGTGATCTAAGGAAGTCTCTGGATCGCTAAATCTTTCCCCGCAGAATCAATGATCCTGATTGGATGGATTATAACCAGGGTTCTGTGTCCATGCACTGATTATGGTGTGAGGATCGATCAAGACATGCCATTAGCACAGAGCAAACGGAGGCAGGTGTTAGTGGGTTATCAGTTTGGAGAATGGGAGAAGAGAAGAAGGAGAGGGAGCTGATTGGCTAGCAGGTGGGATGGACCAGGAAGTAGGAAAGCGTGGGCGGGAGAGAACCTCACCATTGTGAAGTGAGGGGAAAGCAAAGCCCTGGCTCTAAAGTGCCAGCATGAGATCGCAAAGTCAGCTACCTGCTCGTCCTCTAGAAGAACATCCTCCTTGTAGCCCTCCTCCTCCTGCTCCTTCTCCTCCTCCTGCTCCTTCTCCTCCTCCAGCTCCTTCTCCTCCTCCAGCTCCAGACCCCTCTCACAGTGCGAGCTGCCTGCTCTGGGGCCTCTGCCAGAGGGACTCTTGTCCTCAGAGTCCCCCTCCTCCAGGCCTGGTTCCTTCGTGTCTTCCTTCCCACTAGGCCTCTCATCCTCAGCCTCGCCTGGGCTGCTCCCCAGGGCTGTGACAGCAGCAGTGGGCTGCAGGGAGCGCCTGCCCCCCAGGAGATCACCTGCGCTGTCTGAGTGCTGGAGCGTGAAAGGTGTGGGGGTTATTGCGCGGCCAGTGATGCACAGGGTGCAGTGAAAGCATTGCATGGTTTGGAACAGAGTTTTCCATAGAAAGGGGTGCGACGTGAGAGCAGAATGTCGTGATGGTACAAGACAGGCATGCTACACAACACTGAGAACAAATGACATCATCACCAGAAGCAGTATAAATAACACAATACAGTTGAACTTGTGTTCAGCATCTCTGTCCTTGGGAGTGTCCCTCTTCAGATGCTGAAGTAGGAAGCTGATTCAAACCTGCGAGAGGCAGATCTCACCAGAACACAGCGAGCTGAATAAACCCTCATGATGTCTGCCTGCGCAGGGTCAGGGTTAGAGGACAGAACACAAACCCATGATCGACCCCTGACCCTGGCTGACCCCTGACCCTGACTGACCCCTGACCCTGACCCTGACTGACCCCTGACCCTGGCTGACCCCTGACCCTGACCCTGACTGACCCCTGACCCTGGCTGACCCCTGGCAGGTCAGACATGTTGTCCTGGAGGAAAGAAGCTTACCTTCAACATGGCTGCATGGAAGGAGGAGATAAAGAGAGAGAGAAAATGAAAATGTCAACAATTTTCCATACACAGTTTGTAGAGCAACAAATATACAATATACGGTAGAAAAAGCACTGGTTATGACTGAACTATGCATATGTAAATATGTTTACCATAGAGCAGCCGGTTAGAATATGCGTATGTGACACAAATACATAATGACATTCATTATCTCTATGGTTAAGTGGGCTGGTACTAGTGGTACTCATTTATCTTTGTCATGATGAGACTATGTCCTCATGATGGGCTAATCCAATAAACAGGAGTAATGCTCTCCTTCCACGGCCTCGGACAGGAAGTGACATGCCCAACATGCAGGACGAGAGCAGGATGGTCTGACATGGAGACACGATAACATCTCCACCCCGAGGGGCATGTCTGATTACTGAGGGAGCTATTAAAGAAGAACATGAAGTGGACGTTTTCATTTCCTTTTCATGGCTGGTTATTATGATGCATGACATGGGCCACAGATCTGAAGCCAAACATGACCCCTGAAAAGAGCCTGTGCATGACAAAGCTTTTCGCTAATATGGCCCATAATTAACATCATTATGGATGAAGGCAAAAAAGAGAGGGTGTGTGTGAGGGTGTGTGTGTGTGTGGGTGTGTGTGTGTGTGTGTGAGTGATGGTGTGTGTGTGTGTGGAAGGGAGAGAGATGGTGCTGGCCTTTGATCTAGTTTTCCAGGGTTTTAGAGGATTTTTGTCAGTGTACTGGGCCGATGATACATGCACTAGCAAAAGGAGGGCGGGGCAGTGTGTGTGTGTGTGTGGAGGGGGGGCAGTGTGTGTGTGTGTGGGGGGGGGGATATCTGCCAGCCAGACTCAGCTGTAGGTTGTTAGGAAAACAGAAGCACTGTCTCTTTACCTTTCGTTGTCCTTTTAAGCTGTTTGGAAGGTTCTGAAGGTGAAGAAAGATAGAGATCGTATAAAGTCAAAGTCCTTGCAAAACGACAGTGTGTGTGTGTGTCGACAGTGTGTGTGTGTGTGTGTGTGTGTGTGTCGACAGTGTGTGTGTGTGTGTGTTACCTGATCTCCTGCGTCCGGGACGGGCTCCAGGGGGCAGCTCTTGAGAGGAGACGTCCTTCTTCAGTCTCTCAGGACTGTAGCGGCTCTTCCAAGGAGCTGGACACACAAACACACCACAGAGAGAGAACACACACCATCACTACATGTAAGTCAGTCATGTAAGATTGTTTTCTGAAGATTGAGGTTATTCCATAACTTGGCTTTTGCAGTAATCAGTAAACAATCATTGTGGATGGAAGCTACGTTTCTTTGAAGCATTTAACCATTTCCAACAAGAATGAATGAGGACGTTTTCTGTCTGTTGTTTTGGAAAAAGCTAGTTTGCAGCTGAGCTGAAATACTCACAAATCGAGTCAATTTCCAGGATGGCCTCTTTCGCCTGAAAAACAAACAGGTATTTGGTTTTTAAATGATTATCCTACAAGATTGTACTTCAAAAGAAGCTGATTTGATCTTTGTTGAAATGGGGTTGTTGTTGTCGTAGGTTACCTTCTGAGGTACGATGGTGTGGTGGTTCTCCAGGATGAGCCTCTTGATGTGATGAGCCCAGAGACGCTTCTCCTCCACAGTCTTGGCCTGAGACACACACACACACACACACACTCGTCACAACCTGCCTGGTTACATACACCTGCTGAACAGGGGTGTGGGGGTGGGTGTGGGTCTACCTGCACGGTCTGGGGTTGTTTGGGGTACTTGAAGTGGATGACGCTGAACAGAAGAGGATCCTTGGCGCTGTCCAGCAGCATCAGGGTGGAGCACTGAGACAGGAGACACTCTGTTACACCACAACAACCCTGAATACATCTTACTGGACAGGGCTGTGTGTGGTGTTGGACAGGCTGTGTGTGGTGTTGGAGAGGCTGTGTGTGGGGAGGCTGTGTGGTGTTGGAGAGGCTGTGTGTGGTGTTGGAGAGGCTGTGTGTGGTGGGAGGCTGTGTGGTGTTGGAGAGGCTGTGTGTGTGTGGAGGGCTGTGTGGTGTTTGGAGAGGCTGTGTGTGGTGTTGGAGAGGCTGTGTGGTGGGAGCTGTTGTGGGAGAGGCTTTGTGTGGTGGTTGGAGGGCTTGTGTGTGTTGGAGAGGCTGTGTGGTGTGGGAGGCTGTGTGGTGTTGGACAGGGCTGTGTGTGATGTTGGAGAGGCTGTGTGTGGTGTTGGAGAGGCTGTGTGTGGTGTTGGAGAGGCTGTGTGTGTGGAAGCTGTGTGTGTGAGAGGCTGTGTGGTGTGGGAGGTGTGTGTGTTGGAGAGGCTGTGTGTGGTGTTGGAGAGTGCTGTGTGTGGAGTGTGTTGGAGAGGCTGTGTGTGGTTTGGAGAGGCTGTGTGTGGGGAGGCTGTGTGTGGTGTTGGACAGGGCTGTGTGTGAGGTTGGAGAGGCTGTGTGTGGTGTTGGAGAGGCTGTGTGGTGGGGAGGCTGTGTGGGTTGGACAGGGCTGTGTGTGGGTTGGACAGGGCTGTGTGAGGTTGGAGGGCTGTGTGGGGTTGGAGAGGCTGTGTGGTGTGGAGAGGCTGTGTGTGGTGTTGGACAGGGCTGTGTGTGGTGTTTGGGAGGCTGTGTGTGTGGAGAGGCTGTGTGTGGTGTTGGACAGGGCTGTGTGTGGTGTGTTGGACAGGGCTGTGTGTGGTGTTGGAGAGGCTGTGTGTGGGGTGGAGAGGCTGTGTGTGGTGTTGGAGAGGCTGTGTGTGGTGTTGGAGAGGCTGTGTGGTGTTGGAGAGGTGTGTGTGGGTTGGAGAGGCTGTGTGTGGTGTGGAAGGGCGTGTGTGATGTTGGAGAGGCTGTGTGTGGGGAGGCGTGTGTGGTGTTGGACAGGGCTGTGTGTGGGGTTGGAGAGGCGTGTGTGGGGTTGGAGAGGCTTTTGTGGGGAGGTGTGTGTGGTGTGTTGGAGAGGCTGTTGTGGTGTTGGAGAGGCTGTGTGTGGTGTTGGAGGGGTGGTGGGGTTGGAGAGGCTGTGTGTGGGGAGGCTGTGTGTGGTGGTTGGAGAGGCTGTGTGTGGGGAGCTGTGTGTGGTGTGTGGAGAGGCTGTGTGTGGGGAGGCTTGTTGGTGTGGGAGAGGCTGTGAGGGGGAGGCGGTGTGGGGTGGGAGAGGCTGTGTGTGGGGAGGCGTGTGTGGGGTGGAGAGGCTGTGGGTAGAGAGGGTGGTGGGTGGGGCAGGGCTGTGTGTGGTGTGGACAGGGCTGTGTGTGGTATTGAGAGGCTGTGTGTGGGGAGGCTGTGTGTGGTGTGTTGGAGAGGCTGTGTGTGGTGTGTTGGAGAGGCTGTGTGTGGTGTGTGGGGAGGCTGTGTGGTATTGGACAGGGCTGTGTGTGGGGAGGCTGTGTGTGGTGTATTGGACAGGGCTGTGTGTGGGGAGGCTGTGTGTGGTATTGGACAGGTGTGTGTGGGGAGGCTGTGTGTGGTGTGGGGCAGGCTGTGTGTGGGGAGGCTGTGTGTGGTGTTGGAGAGGCTGTGTGTGGTTGTTGGAGAGCTGTGTGTGGGGAGGCTGTGTGTGGGGCAGCGTACTGAGATGTGGTTCTTGTAGACGTAGTGCTCGCCCTCTTCTTGGTGATGAGGAGCATCTTGTGGAACAGGAAGAGAGTTCGTGTGTTCTTGGCTCGGTGGACGTGGAAGCTCCCCTCCAGCACCAGCTCTCCGTACGTGGTGAGGTCCGGGCCCTTCCAGTTAATCAGCAGGGACTGGATCTCCTACACACACACACACACACACACAGGAACACCCAGCACAGACACACACAGCAACACACACACACACACACACAGGAACACACACACACACACAACACACACAGGAACACACACACACACACACACACACAACACACACACACAGGAACACACACACACACACACACAGGAACACACACACACACACACAGGAACACCCAACACACAAACATGGACACACACACACATTAGAACCTATATGTAGACATATCAATGCGAGTTCTAGAAAACAGTGTTTTAATGAGTGTTTATCCAACACAGAATGCGATGCTCAGGGAATGTTCCCCCTCTCGTACCTGCAGCCTGACGGCATGTTCATGTTTCCTCTTCATGTCGTTGATGTACCAGGCCACGCCCGTCATGGTGTCGATGGCCTCCTGGACCACCTCGCAGCCGTCCTCCTCCGGGTCGTAGTGCTTCAGGATCTCCTGCACACAGCACCACAGAGAGAGAGATGAGTACACACAGCACCACACAGAGAGAGATGAGTGCACACAGCACCACACACAGAGAGAGATGTGTGCACACAGCACCACAGAGAGAGAGATGAGTGCACACAGCACCACACAGAGAGAGATGAGAACACAGCACCACACAGAGAGAGATGAGAACACAGCACCACACAGAGAGAGATGAGTGCACACAGCACCACACAGCACCACACAGAGAGAGATGAGTGCACACAGCACCACACAGCACCACACAGAGAGAGATGAGTGAACACAGCACCACACAGAGAGAGATGAGAACACAGCACCACACACAGAGAGAGATGAGTGCACACAGCACCACACAGAGAGAGATGAGTGCACACAGCACCACACAGAGAGAGATGAGTGAACACAGCACCACACAGAGAGAGATGAGTGCACACAGCACCACACAGAGAGAGATGAGTACACACAGCACCACAGAGAGAGAGATGAGAACACAGCACCACAGAGAGAGAGATGAGAACACAGCACCACACAGAGAGAGATGAGTGCACACAGCACCACAGAGAGAGAGATGAGAACACAGCACCACACAGAGAGAGATGAGAACACAGCACCACACAGAGAGAGATGAGAACACAGCACCACACAGAGAGAGATGAGTGCACACAGCACCACACAGAGAGAGATGAGAACACAGCACCACAGAGAGAGAGATGAGTGAACACAGCACCACACAGAGAGAGATGAGTGCTGTGTACAGGACTGTACCTGCAGCAGCAGGTGATACTTGAGGATGCGCTGGACCGGTTTGAGGAGGTATGAACCCAGCGGGAGAGACAGCTTCAGAGACGCCTGTCTGTCCCTGAAGAACTTGGCCAGCGTCTTGCTCCTCATGCAGTCTGTCAGAGCTGCCACTGAGCTGGGACACACAGGAACACATCAACACACACATCTCTGACCACCTCATGACATACAACACAGGAACACATCAACCAACACACATCTCTGATGTTTTCACTTGTATTATTTCCTTTGGAATGACTATGAAGTGTGACTGCAGAGGTACAGGTTGATGCTGTGTCACTAGTCAAACATTCAGGTAAAACTCTGGTATAACAAATTGTTTTAGAACAACATTCGTACTCTCACTTACTTGGGGTAGTTAGTGCAGTACTGCGTGTAGATGTCGAAGTACTCGCTCTGTAAATCACAACGGGCTTGATGAGACCCCGTAACAGATCAACACAGCAGATTTCCACATCCAAGCAGAAGTGAATCGGTCTGACGTCTGTGTGTGTGAGTGTGTGTGTGTGTGTGTGTCTGGGTGTGTGTGTGTGTGTGGTGTCTGAGTGTGTGTGTGTCTGGGTGTGGTGTGTGTGTGTGTGTCTGAGTGTGTGTGTGTGTGAGTGTCTCGGTGTGTGTGTGTGTGTGTGTGAGTGTGTGTGTGTGTGAGTGTCTGAGTGTGTGTGTGTGTGAGTGTCTCGGTGTGTGTGTGTGGTGTGTGTGAGTGTGTGTGTGTGTGAGTGTCTGAGTGTGTGTGTGTGTGTGTCTGGGTGAGTGTGTGTGTGTGAGTGTCTCGGTGTGTGTGTGTGTGTGTGTGTGAGTGTGTGTGTGTGTGAGTGTCTGAGTGTGTGTGTGTGTGTGTGTGTCTGGGTGAGTGTGTGTGTGTGTCACCTTGTCTACGAAGCACCTGGCCACAGCCACAGGATCGTTCTCACACATGTCCAGATACTGCAGCAGCTCACTGGAGACACAGAACAAAGAACACAGGGTAGAACGAGGCAGAACACAGGGTAGAACGAGGCAGAGCACAGGGTAGAATGAGGCAGAACACAGGGTAGAACCAGGCAGAACACAGGGTAGAACCAGGCAGAACACAGGGTAGAACGAGGCAGAACACAGGGTAGAACCAGGTGAACTAGAACAGCACAGGATGCTGGAGGGGGGGCGGGGGTCACCATGTCTGGTGGGACATGCCTGTGTGGGACATGTCTGGTGGGACATGCCTGTGTGGGACATGCCTGTGTGGGACATGCCTGTGTGGGACATGCCTGTGTGGGACACAGCTTGAAGCCTCTTGAGGTTTGAAAACGGAAAGAGATCATCTGAGGTTCTGATCAAGCCAGCACAGGTTTCACCCCTGTAGACTCAGGCCAGCACAGGTTTCACCCCTGTAGACTCAAGCCAGCACAGGTTTCACCCCTGTAGACTCAAGCCAGCACAGGTTTCACCCCTGTAGACTCAGGCCAGCACAGGTTTCACCCCTGTAGACTCAGGCCAGCACAGGTTTCACCCCTGTAGACTCAGGCCAGCACAGGTTTCACCCTTCAGACCAGGTCCTTCAGCGGCAGAATCCTCGGGAAGCACGTGTGGAACATTCCTGAGCGGACTGCATGGAAGCAGCAGCTTTACATAACAACACAGCCCAGAGCTCGCTGCTGGTGACGCACAGCAGACTGAACGCTGCACAGCAGCTGTGAGGGAGACCAGCGTGGAGACCAGCGTGGAGACCATCGGAGACCAGCGTGGAGACCAGAGTGGAGACCAGAGTGGAGACCAGCGTGGAGACCAGCGGAGACCAGCGTGGAGACCAGCGTGGAGATCAGGGTGGAGACCAGGGTGGAGACCAGAGTGGAGACCAGCGTGGAGACCAGGGTGGAGACCAGAGTGGAGACCAGCGTGGAGACCAGCGGAGACCAGCGTGGAGACCAGCGTGGAGATCAGGGTGGAGACCAGGGTGGAGACCAGCGTGGAGACCAGGGTGGAGACCAGGGTGGAGACCAGGGTGGAGACCAGCGTGGAGACCAGCGTGGAGACCAGCGTGGAGACCAGCGTGGAGACCAGGGTGGAGACCAGGGTGGAGACCAGGGTGGAGATCAGGGTGGAGATCAGGGTGGAGACCAGCGTGGAGACCAGGGTGGAGAAGCTGCTTCCGTCTGGGCTGCGTGACAGCCGTCCCTCTCCAGCGCCGGGCTGCCCAGAGAACGCCGTCTCCCGTCTCCCGAGAACCTTCTCCTGTTTCTGCTCTGATGCTCCCGTCTCCTGAGAACCTTCTCCTGTTTCTGCTCTGATGCTCCCGTCTCCCATCATCCAGGGGGGAGAGAAGCAGCACGCGTTCCTCCAACCAGCGCTTTAGGAGAACACGCGGTTTCTCGCGCATCAGTAATTTGGTTCCCCCTGGGCACTTCCTGCTAATTGTCAGGACTGAAGCGTTTGAGGAGGGGACGTGTGTCGCG
Organism: Mallotus villosus; assembly: GCA_903064625.1. Classification (NCBI taxonomy): domain Eukaryota; kingdom Metazoa; phylum Chordata; class Actinopteri; order Osmeriformes; family Salangidae; genus Mallotus; species Mallotus villosus. The sequence goes on along the minus strand of CAEFZP010002714.1, from coordinate 240,810 downwards.
CTGACACGCTTCCCCAGCCTGCCTGTTCTCCTTCAGACTCAACAGGCCTCTTCAAGACGCCGAGCTCTCCAGTGGCTGTTTCATGCCTGGTGTGAATGGGCCTGTCACAAATCACTTTTCTGAAAGGCTCTACCGCAATTAGAACGGTATAGTAAAAATCCATATGCCAAATTCATACGGGTATATTTATAAGGATGAGATGTAGTCTGAGAGGAACCAGATCACGATGAGATGGCAGGGTGAACACAGTCAGACTGTAATCTGATTAAATCTGTCTATGCACCCAATCTGTTATTTTGAGCCAGTCTGTATGTTTGAGATTGATTCGACTTTCTCCTCCCCTCAGCTAAGTCTGTTTGGAGGTTAACCCCTCACAGCCCTGTCAGCACAGACATGCTAGGGGTGTTCTCCTACCAGGGGGAACGTGACATGTTCACTGTGGCTCGTATTCACCCTTCATTCAACAAGCATTAAGATGAAGGATGAGGGAGTCAGGTGGCTGAGCGGTTAGGGAATCGGGATAGTAATCAGAAGGTTGCCGGTTCGATTCCAGGCTGTTCAAAATGACGTTGTGTCCATGGGTAAGGCACTTCACCCTACTTGCCTCGGGGAATGTCCCTGTACTTATTGTAAGTCACTCTGGATAAGAGCGTCTGCTAAATGACTAAATGTAAATGAACACCAGCAGTAGAAGCTTGGTTATAGCTGGTCTTTGATGTCCTTACTCATTCTGAGATCAAACTACCTGGTGTTAGAAGAGTGTAGCGTGTTAAAGGACGTTTTAAAGGGGTCATTGACTGGGTTTTTAGAGTATTTAACACTGTTCCTTAAGGTCTCCGAATAGGGTATGTAACATTGTTTTGGCTGAAAATGGCCCGGGTGCTGTTCTATGCCCTCTTTTACATCCAGCATTTTTTTCCCGGGAAAAAACGCTAGCTTTTTCCCTAATATCATTGGTATTTAGATGAGCTGTGCGCTGATTGGTTGGTTTACAACGAGCGAAGCTGCGGAGCAAAGACGGCCAACAGCACTCACTGAAACAAGAAGGTGGCGATTTGAAATAAAAACGTACAAATAAATCTATTGTGTCTACACAACACTGTTTTCAACAGATTGACTAGATATAATTTGAAATGATTACGGTAGTTTCCACGTCTGTTGTCGAAGCAAACAGAATCGCCTTAGGTGGGTAACGTTAGCACTACAGTTTAGCAATTAGCATACAAACTATCGTGATTCAACACAGCTTCAGTTAGCTCTAGCTATCTTACTGAAAAATAGATCTGGACAAACATGCATCTGAATTGTAGATTTACATAACAACACGGGTTATTTATTTGAATGAAACATAGTCAGGAACATGAAATAACGTAAATCCAATTGCCAATAAACTAGGCTAAATCATAACACATTCATGCTCTTGCGTTAGCAAGCTAAACTGGTTTACATGCCTACCGTATAGGTGTTTTCGCTATCTAGCTGTTCTTACATTCCTTGCAAATCACCGATGAAAAACAGATGAGCTTGAGTCTAGTTAACATTGACTAGACGGGTATGGCTGATGTTTGTTTATACCGTAGCATAGAAGATCTCTGTGCAGTTGCGCGAACCATTTCACCAAGGACGGTTTTAAAAACCTGGGAATATGTAAAGCAGGATTTGCTATGAAGCTGTTGCTGAAAAGAGGTGCGTTCCGACCTTAGTTATGTTCATCAGAACCGCAAACTGTAGTATGATTTTGTCAGTAACAGTTATTAGCAATGCTAACGTATCCTGTATCTAGCACAGCCTTTCTCCAGTTATTTCGAATAGATAATCTAGACAGGCGTCAGCAAAAGGCTAGACTGCTTTCGTTTTCTGGCTATTTTTTTGGAAGCTTCCCTTCTAATGCCGACTACAGCTAGTCTAGCTAGTCATTTGCTAAGTAAGGTATGTTGATGTGTTTAGAAACGTAGCGTCGCTACCTCGGACTGGGCAAGAACACCAGTGAGTGGGCTGGTCTGCATGTACATTTTGGGGCGTGACAAAGACACAGACCAGAGCCAATTGAATGCGCAATACCCTCCCGACGTCAGTAGGGTGGATTTTTCCAAAAGCTACCGTTCTATAGCTAGATTTTTTCTTTTTGAGATTTGCATGGGAAATAAGTGTCAATGGACTTTGAGGTTCACTGTATGTTCATTTTACCCACCGAACTGTCGTTATTCAACTATGACAAGGTAAAAACGGTTTTTGCAGTCAGTGACCCCTTTAAAGGACGTATAAAGCGAAGGCTCACCTGTTAAACTCATAGATGTCCTGGATGTTTCCAAACAGGGCGCACACCTGCTCTGGTCGGATGGGCAGAGTGGCCTCATCGATGATGTGAGCTAGGTAGTCCTGAGAAAACAAAGACTTTCATTACAAACCACACACTCAGTACCTAGTAAATACGCAACACACACTCAGTATATACATAGTTAATACAGGCTGAGCCTCATCCTGCCACCAAAACACCTTATCCATTATTTGTAAGTCGTTTGAATAAAGGCATCTGCTAAATTAATACAATATTAATATGTGAAATGTACCGTGAAAGTGAACCTGCTTTCTGTTAGGTCTCAGGTGCACTGCCCCTTCCTATCAGGCAGGGGGCGCTCTTAACCAGACTGAGACACTTCTGCTTCGAGAATGTGGTTCTACTCTGGTCAGTGTAACATAATTTCAATGTATTGCTTCTTGTTTCCCATCTCTCATGGTAAAAGGACCACATATGTCCATGAGCTGCTCGTTTTAACTCCAGACTAAACTTCAGGTCATAGCTTCAGATCTCTCTCCAGCACACCCAGTCAGCTCAGAGGTCAGCTCCCCCAGAGAGTCTGGAGAGAGTGGATCCATGCAGCAGGGCTGACCTGGCAGTGGTTCAGTTCAGCTGGTCCATCAGATCACACACAGTTCCCATCCTCTGACCCAGCTCTCTGGGGCAGGAGGCCATGGGGCAGGAGGCCTTGGGGGAAGAGGCCTTGGGGCAGGAGGCCTTGGGGCAGGAGGCCTTGGGGGGAGGAGGCCCTGGGGCAGGAGGCCTTGGGGCAGGAGGCCTTGGGGCAGGAGGCCTTGGGGCAGGAGGCCCTGGGGGAGGTGGCCCTGGGGCAGGAGGCCTTGGGGGAGGAGGCCTTGGGGGAGGAGGCCCTGGGGCAGGAGGCCTTGGGGCAGGAGGCCCTGGGGCAGGAGGCCCTGGGGCAGGAGGCCTGGGGGCAGAAGGCCGTGGGGCAGGCAGACCACGGACCATTAGGACTAGAATTAAATCCCCCAGCCTTATATGCCTTCATCTGGCATACTTCAGTCCTTTTACCAAAGTGCTCTTTTATCTCCAAACACAAACCAAATATGGGCTGAAACAACACAGACATCATGTGTCTGCCCAGCTAGACACGTAATCTACATGCAAACCTAGATTACCTTTTAACTGTGAGTAGTCCCACCCCTTCCCACACACACCCTCCTACACACACTCACACCCTCCTACACACACTCACACCCTCCTACACACACTCACACCCTCCTACACACACTCACACACCCTCCTACACACACTCACACCCTCCTACACACACACACACCCTCCTACACACACACACACCCTCCTACACACACTCATAGAGTCATCACTTCACATAACACACTGAACTAAAGCCTGTACTGGTGGGAGCATTCCTGAGCAATGACAGCAGTGCTGACTGCTTCAGTAGAGTATCACAGTCCCATGCTATCCCAGCCCTCAATGGTGCCATCGGCATGGCTCAGCTGAGACACACACACACACACTCACACCTACTGTACATTCACAGAAACACACATTCACAGAAACACACAAACATAACTGTGTCACGGACACCAACACTCTGGCTCTGTGTAGTCGGGGCCACAGGCTGTGTAGTCAGGGCCACAGGCTTGAGGCTTGAGGTTGTGGGTGGCAAAAAACCTCAATGATGGTGGAATGTTTAACAAGCCTCCTAGGAGAGGCATTTACAGAGCCGCTAGTTAAAAGAAGCTGTTAGCGGCATGGTGTTCTGCCCCGCTGGAGTCTTCTAACAGTCCTCATGTCTCCACACTCTGGGGCCTGGGGTTAGGACACTGGCTGTTTGGGAACAGCTGTTTGGTCGTATATGTCAACACGGAGAATCTGGGTCACGGTATTCACAGAGCATCACAATATGTATGGTAGAGCACAGACTGAGGAGAGGGGAGGGAGGGGGGTGAGGGCAGGGAGGGGGTGAGGGCAGGGAGGGGGGGTGAGGGCAGGGAGGGGGGTGAGGGCAGGGAGGGGGTGAGGGCAGGGAGGGGGGTGAGGGCAGGGAGGGGGGTGTAGGCACCTAGTAGACCAGAGTGAGGCGAGGGGAGGGAGGGGGGTGAGGGCAGGGAGGGGGGGTGTAGGCAGGGAGGGGGGTGAGGGAGGGAGGGGGGGAGGGCGGGGTGAGGGCAGGGAGGGGGTGAGGGCAGGGAGGGGGTGAGGGTAGGGAGGGGGTGAGGGGTAGGGAGGGGGTGAGGGTAGGGAGGGGTGGGAGGGGGGTGAGGGAGGGAGGGGGGTGAGGGGAGGGAGGGGGTGAGGGTAGGGAGGGGGTGAGGGAGGGAGGGGGGGTCGTAGGCAGGGAGGGGGGGAGGGCAGGGAGGGGGGGTGAGGGAAGGGAGGGGGGGAGGGTACGGGAGGGCGGGTGAGGGAAGGGAGGGGGGTGGGGGAGGGAGAGTGGGTGAGGGCAGGGAGGGGGGGTGAGGGCAGGGGAGGGGGGGTGAGGGCAGGGAGGGGGGTGAGGGCAGGGAGGGGGGGTGAGGGAAGGGAGGGGGGGGAGGGAAGGGAGGGGGGTGAGGGAGGGAGGGGGTGAGGGCAGGGAGGGGGGTGAGGGAGGGCAGGGAGGGGGGTGAGGGCAGGGAGGGGGGTGAGGGAAGGGAGGGGGGGTGAGGGCAGGGAGGGGGGTGAGGGCAGGGAGGGGGTGAGGGCAGGGAGGGGGGGTGTGAGGGCAGGGAGGGGGGGTGAGGGCAGGGAGGGGGGTGAGGGCAGGGAGGGGGGGTTGTAGGCAGGGAGGGGGGTGTAGGCAGGGAGGGGGGTGGTAGGGCAGGGAGGGGGGTGAGGGCAGGGAGGGGGGTGAGGGACAGGGAGGGGGGTGAGGGCAGGGAGGGGGGAGGGCAGGGAGGGGGGTGAGGCAGGGAGGGGGAGGGAGGGAGGGGGTGAGGGCAGGGAGGGGGTGAGGGCAGGGAGGGGGTGAGGGCAGGGAGGGGGGTGAGGGCAGGGAGGGGGGGTGAGGGCAGGGAGGGGGGGAGGGCAGGGAGGGGGGTGAGGGCAGGGAGGGGGGTGAGGGAGGGAAGGGAGGGGGGTGAGGGCAGGGAGGGGGGTGAGGGCAGGGAGGGGGGGTGAGGGCAGGGAGGGGGGGTGAGGGCAGGGAGGGGGGGGTGAGGGCAGGGAGGGGGGTGAGGGCAGGGAGGGGGGGTGAGGGCAGGGAGGGGGTGGGTGAGGGCAGGGAGGGGGTGAGGGACAGGGAGGGGGTGAGGGCAGGGAGGGGGTGAGGGCAGGGAGGGGGGGTGAGGGCAGGGAGGGGGGTGAGGGCGAGGGGGTGAGGGCAGGGAGGGGGTGAGGGCAGGGAGGGGGGTGAGGGCAGGGAGGGGGGTGAGGGCAGGGAGGGGGGTGAGGGCAGGGAGGGGGGTGAGGGCAGGGAGGGGGGTGAGGGCAGGAAGGGGGGTGTAGGCACTAGTAGACCAGACTGAGGAGAGGGCAGGGAGGGGGTGAGAGCAGGGAGGGGGGTGAGGGAGGGAGGGGGTGAGGGCAGGGAGGGGGGGTGAGGGCAGGGAGGGGGGGTGAGGGCAGGGAGGGGGGGAGGGGAGGGCAGGGAGGGGGGGTGAGGGCAGGGAGGGGGGTGAGGGCAGGGAGGGGGGTGAGGGCAGGGAGGGGGGGTGAGGGCAGGGAGGGGGGGTGAGGGCAGGGAGGGGGGGTGAGGGCAGGGAGGGGGTGAGGGCAGGGAGGGGGGTGAGGGCAGGGAGGGGGTGAGGGCAGGGAGGGGGTGAGGGCAGGGAGGGGGGTGAGGGCAGGGAGGGGGGGGGTGAGGGCAGGGAGGGGGGGTGAGGGCAGGGAGGGGGGTGAGGGCAGGGAGGGGGGTGAGAGCAGGGAGGGGGGTGAGGGCAGGGAGGGGGGTGAGGGCAGGGAGGGGGGGTGAGGGCAGGGAGGGGGGTGAGGGCAGGGAGGGGGGTGAGGGCAGGGAGGGGGGGTGAGGGCAGGGAGGGGGGGTGAGGGCAGGGAGGGGGGTGAGGGCAGGGAGGGGGGGTGAGGGCAGGGAGGGGGTGAGGGCAGGGAGGGGGGGTGAGGGCAGGGAGGGGGTGAGGGCAGGGAGGGGGGTGTAGGCAGGGAGGGGGGGGTGAGAGCAGGGAGGGGGTGAGGGCAGGGAGGGGGTGAGGGCAGGGAGGGGGGTGTAGGCAGGGAGGGGGGGTGAGGGCAGGGAGGGGGGTGAGGGCAGGGAGGGGGGTGTAGGCACCGACACCAACAGCTAGAAGTCGTGCGAGCGTGTGTAAGTATCACACAGCTGTAAATATCAGTTTGCTAGAAGTCAATATCGAACTGGTACCAGTAAAATGTCACTTCCCTGTGAAAGTGCTTCATGGTCCTGAACCTAACGAGGAGCGATGCCAGGGTAAAATAACAGAAGTGTAACTGTCTTTAAAAAAATCTTCTGAAACCATGGGGTGAATTTTCTTCTCTTTATGGAAAAATCTGGTTCCAGTGAGAGCTGGAAGTGTTTGTGTTGGCTGTGCTGAGGCCCAGGGGCTGGGCATGCTCGATCAGGGTGCACACCAGGACCAGGACCAGAGCCAGGGCTAGGGCTAGGGCTAGGGCTAGGGCCAGGACCAGGACCAGGACTAGGGTCTGGGCCAGGACCAGAGCCAGGGCTAGGACCAGAGCCAGAGCCAGAGCCAGAGCTTGGTGCTTGGTGCTCCAACGAGGCCAGCGCTCCCCTTCAGCTCGTCCCAGAAGAGACTGGGTGAGGAGAGACCAACTCATCCCAGACACTAGAACAGCCATGAAGAGACTGTGTGTGGAGAAAGGCTAGCTCGGGCATGAAGAGACTGGGTGAGGAGAGAGGCTAGCTCGGGCATGAAGAGACTGGGTGAGGAGAGAGAGAGGCTAGCTCGGGTGAGGGGAGAGGTTAGCTCTGGCACAGCCACTAGCCCTCCTTGTGTGTCTAACACATCTCTGAGGCATCTGGCAGCACAGGGAGGAAGTGGGGGGGATCATTCCTGTCCTCTTTCACAACTAGAAGATACTAAAAGGTCTTCTAGACCTATTAGAATTTAGAAGCCAATAGATAGACAGGCTCCTGCTGAATGTGGTACTTTGTGTGCAGGTCTGCAGGTGTCCAGTACAGATGAGTAAAGCCTGGGACAGCAGATATCCTAAACATCCAGAGATGACATGTAGACCAGGGTCCCCAATCCCACAGGCAGCTCTCCAGGAACAGGGTTGGAGATCCCTGACATGGACTATGTAGAATAAGACAAGCCAGCATCACATAAGGTATTATACAATCAAGGACGTCTCTCAAAGGCCAGAGACCAGCAGTCAGGGAGAAAGTTTAAAAAAATAAAAATAAAAACATCTAGCCAAGTCTGTCAGCAAACAGGAAATCAAAGAGGATCCTGGTAAAGCAATCAGCTCTGGTCGACATTTTATGTACCAGACATATTAGTGGCCACAAACAGTTGTCTGGAAGACCCCAGACCCATGAGAGAAACCTATAGGTCCTTCACTTCTCATTAGTGGGCAGCTACAGTGAACCAACAGTACTCCACAGACATGAAGTCACCACGACAACCTTGTCCAAGTCAAACAGCCCATTTGAACGCCCATGAAAGCACACAGAGTCAAACGGCTGTGTGTTGGTGGAGGACTTGGCCAGTGGTGAGAGACACTTTACTAGTAGTAAAGTGAAAAGTGAGTGCCTTCAGTCTGGTTTCTTAATGAGCCGCTGTTACCGTGACGCCGTTACCGTGACGCCGTTACCGTGACCTCACCTCCACGATGCTGCGCAGGTCCCGGACGTAAGTGCGCTCCGTCTCGATGATCTCCATGACGACGCGGTCCACGTAGGTGAGCTTGGGGTTGGGCGCCATGGTTTCCGTGGCTAAGGGCGAGGTCGGAATCTGGGGTGCGGCGGCCTTCCTATTGGCCACCTTGTTGTTTGTCTGGGTCCTGATTGGACAGCGGTCCTGCCACTCTGCCCTGGGAGGCTCCCTGGCGCCCTCTGCTGGGCTCAGCTCCAGATTGACGTGGTCCTGGCTGGCCGGGGGCGGGAGAGAGGACTGCAGGGGGGCGGAGCTGTCGTACAGGAAGTGACTGTCTCTGGACGAGCAGGATGACAGTGTAGACACCAGGCTCACTGGACGTTCGGCCTGGCCCTCTGACGACAGTGTAGACACCAGGCTCACTGGACGTTCGGCCTGGCCCTCTGACGACAGTGTAGACACCAGGCTCACTGGACGCTCGACCTGGCCCTCTGACGACAGTGTAGACACCAGGCTCACTGGACGCTCGGACTGGCCCTCTGACGACAGTGTGGACACCAGGCTCACTGGACGCTCGACCTGGCCCTCTGACGACAGTGTAGACACCAGGCTCACTGGACGCTCGGACTGGCCCTCTGACGACAGTGTAGACACCAGGCTCACTGGACGCTCGGACTGGCCCTCTGACGACAGTGTGGACACCAGGCTCACTGGACGTTCGACCTGGCCCTCTGACGACAGTGTAGACACCAGGCTCACTGGACGCTCGACCTGGCCCTCTGACGACAGTGTAGACACCAGGCTCACTGGACGCTCGACCTGGCCCTCTGACGACAGTGTGGACACCAGGCTCACTGGACGCTCGGACTGGCCCTCTGACAGCTCTGAACACAGCCGGCTGTAGGACCCTGAGAAGGCCTGGACTCCTGCTCATGGTGCCTGACAGGGAGGGGCGGGCATGGCTGAGGAGATTCTGGAGAGAGAGACACACAGAGAGACAGAGAGAGAGAGAGAGAGAGAGAGAGAGGAGAGAGAGGAGAGGAGAGAGAGAGAGAGAGAGAGAGAGAGGGGATGGAGCAGAGGGGGAGGAAGAGAGAGAGAAAAGTAAAGGGGAAAGTTGTTATTTTACACACAAAAGGGTCTGGGCAGCGATGCTGGACTCTTAAGAACTTCCTGCACCCCAAAGTCTAACTCATGGAACAACACATCGTACCGCATGTGCAGATAAGTGTTGATATATCTTGATACTGACTTCAGCTTCACTGACTCTGAATCCTGTGTTCCGTTTGCAGGGTTAGACCCAGTGGCAGTGGAGCTAGCTCAGGAGTGCTTTCCTGTAAAGTGGCCTTTCTCAAATCTTTACTGACATGGCCTAATTACCCCACTCTACATTCTGTGGAAAACCCAGCCGTTTCCTCCAGCTCCTCTCACTAGTGCAGAGCAGACCTTGGAAAAACAGAGGAGGGAAACTGGCTGGTACGAGTTGTGGGGAAGGGGACCGGAGTTCTGTTTATACATCTTTGTATTGAGCTTGGTTTCAGATCAGGAGAAAGGGGGGATACATATTCAGTTTCATATCCTTCCTGTCCAGATGGGGAGCTTTGCCCACAAACATTCCCCAACTGGATGATGTCACCATGGTAGCTGCAGCCACAGTCTTGCAGGGCAGAAAAGAAACACTTCCCACATCAGAAACACTGCACACATCAGAAACACTGCACATATCACAGAGATTCTCGTTTCAAACCAACAAACAAAAGTTAAGGCAAAGAACAAGAGTTCCTGACAGATACTTTGATCCACTGACTGACTACAGCTCTATTGGAAGGATCTGTATGAATGAAGGGCAGTGGAATAACCAACAGTGAATAGATGAGGCCCACACTGTGTTCCAGAGCGTCTCTGAATCAGAGATGAGCTCAGCACAGAAGCTTCGGCCGCTCCCACGCCCTGGGGAGGCCAGCCGGGAGAGCGGTGAGCCACAGTGAGAACATCCTCTGAAGCTGTGCTGGATACGAGAGGGCAGGATTGTATACAGGGTGGTTACACTCACCAGATAACTCAGAATTTCACATTTGCTGTCAGACTGAAGTCCCTCCCTTCATTTTCTTCGTTCCAGTTGAGTTTGGAGTACAGAACTGCAGGCCAAGACTCTGTCTCTCTCCATCTCTCTCCCTTCCTCTTCCTCTGTCCCCCTCTCTCTCCCTCTCTCCCCAGCTCTGCCTCTCCCCCCCTCTCTCATTCTCTCCCTCCATTCCTCTCCCTCTCTCTCGTCGCCCTCTCTCGTTCTCTCCCCCCCCGCTCTCCCTCTCTTTCCCCCCCGCTCTCCCTCTCTCCCCCCCTCTCTCTCGTTCTCTCCCTCCCTTCCTCTTCCTCTCCCCCTGACGTCAGTGCCCAGTCAGCCAGAAAGGAAGAGGAGGAGAAGGATCTGTTCTGAAAGAGTCAGGACGGTCCAAACAAACAGCCCTGATGTTTCCACTCTGGCTCAGCTCTGGGAGAGGATCTCAGTCCAGGGTCCAGGCTGGGGCTGCTGGGATAGAGGATCTCAGTCCAGGGTCCAGGCTGGGGCTGCTGGGATAGAGGATCTCAGCCCAGGGCCCAGGCTGGGGCTGCTGGGATAGAGGAAGCCCTGGGGCTTTGAAGTTCTGCATCCTCAACGCCAAGTAAAAAGATACCAAGTAACTATGTGTATGAGATGTTTGTATTACATCTGGGAAAACCATTCCAATCTGCATGCATCATACAGTTCAAAGTTCAAGCCCTAGCAGCATCAGTCCTTGTGTGTTATCCACCCTCTGTCCAGCAGTGATCCTGTGCAGGGTACCAGTCCATCAGACAAGCGTCAGCACACACACACGGATGTTTACAACTTCAAAAGATGGCGGCCGGGAGTTTGATCTGTTTCCTGGTCTTAGTCACGGCTGCACAGTGTTTACTGCAGACTAGCAGCTCTTCTCACTAAGCTGTTACACCCAGACGACTAGATAATAGCAGTGCAATCCACCCACAATCCACAGCTCTGTACCTCCTCTACCAGAATCATTGATTCTGAAAGCAAAACCCAGATATTGGTGCACATTAATAATCCTAATGATTTGACTCACACTCGAGCACAGACCTCGATGTAGAGGTGGTTCCTCATTAGATATAAATATGAACTTGTTCCCATAGATACACAATCACCAGGGACATCCTTTCATAGACCAGGACCAAGTAACAGGACCAAAGCAGCAGGCTAGAAGGCCAGCAGGCTACAAGGCTAGCGGGTTAGCGCCGTAAACAGGTGCTGTGGGATTATTCGAAGAACCAGTTGAAGCAGAACCAAAACCTAGCGGAGTTCCTCTGGTGAGAACGTTTCCATTCTGTTCACGTCAAAGCAGCAACTGAGATCTTGCAGATAAAAGCTGCAGTTCTAAAGACGGTCTTTAAGGCAGGAAATGTGTGAAATACCCAGCATGCCGTAAACATCACAAGGAGACGGAGAGAGATACCGACAAGGAAACAGCTGCTGAATACTTGAGGGAGCATCGTCACCAGCACCCAGACGTCTGAGTAAGGACAGACATGTTCAGGGGACTGAGGGTTCTGGAGTCATGTGAGGACAGACATGTTCAGGGGACTGAAGGTTCTGGAGTAATGTGGGGACAGACATGTTCAGGGGACTGAGGGTGGGTTCTGGAGTAATGTGGGGACAGACATGTTCAGGGGACTGAGGGACTGGTTCTGCAGTACATGTGAGGACAGACAGGTTCAGGAGGACTGAGGGGACTGGTTCTGGAGTCATGTGAGGACAGACATGTTCAGGGGACTGAAGGCAGGGTTCTGGAGTCATGTGAGGACAGACATGTTCATGCTGAGTCATGTGAGGACAGACATGTTCAGGGGACTGAAGGTTCTGGAGTCATGTGAGGACAGACATGTTCAGGGGACTGAAGGTTCTGGAGTCATGTGAGGACAGACATGTTCAGGGGACTGAAGGTTCTGGAGTCATGAGAGGACAGACATGTTCAGGGGACTGAAGGTTCTGGAGTAATGTGGGGACAGACATGTTCAGGAGACTGAAGGTTCTGGAGTAATGTGGGGACAGACATGTTCAGGAGACTGAAGGTTCTGGAGTCATGTGAGGACAGACATGTTCAGGGGACTGAGGGTTCTGGAGTAATGTGGGGACAGACATGTTCAGGAGACTGAAGGTTCTGGAGTCATGTGAGGACAGACATGTTCAGGGGACTGAGGGTTCTGGAGTAATGTGGGGACAGACATGTTCAGGGGACTGAAGGCTGGGTTCTGGAGTCATGTGAGGACAGACATGTTCTGGAGTCATGAGATGAGAGACATGTTCAGGGGACTGAAGGGGCTGGTCTGGAGTCATGAGAGGACATGATCATATTTAACATGGAACAGAATGTTCACAAAGGGATCAGTGTGAAGGTGACTTTATAAACACAAAGAAGGAGATATTTGCAAGTGACTTTGCATGTGTTTGCATTCCATCAGTGACAAAGTGCTTTACTGTATGTACAATATTTCAAATAAATTGTTATTCCTGAATCCACAAGTGTAGTGTTTACATCTATTCAAACACTCATATAAAGGCTGCATTGTTTCAGGCCTGTTGAATGTTGATGTAACATTGTCCGATCATTAACCTAGAAAGCTGTAATCATTACTAAAGTCAAGGCTGCAAAGATAAAGTACAACATAGTATAGTATTTACACATCACTTGATCTCCAGCAGATCCCAGCTAACACATGAACAGAACTCCCGTTTCAGAGACTTCGCTGTTTCAGAGCTCTGTGTGCTGTTGACTCAGTTTGACACTTCTCAGGGAGTGGGTACGTACATCTGAACAACTGCTTGAGTTTGAACAGATTAAAGTTGAGTTTATTAATGATGTTGTTCTGGGGTGAAATAGTTGGAATTCCGGCCGTAGTCACCCTAACCCCTTCATTGTAATTCTCAGAATTCCTGTCTGCTGCCCGTAAAAGTGAGGCTAACATTTACAGACAAACTACATGTACATTTCACAATGAGCCTTTCTCATGTGTACCTTCAGGGTTATCTTCAGCAGAGACAGACTCAGGAGCAGAATAAAGTAGTGTAAGGCCAAGCTGAGTCACCAGACAGTCTAGAACATGGGTGAGGCCTACAGATGTTTCACTCTCAACCTGGTCTGATTAGATTATCACACCTCAGACAACTCTCCTGTCTGACAGTGATGACGTCACTGATGACGTCACTGATGACGTCACTGCTGATGTCAGAGCTGTGCCAAAGCAGGAATCTCCGAGGTAGAGACGGACTTGTTCCAACACCTTGCGAGGAGTTCCTCGTAACAGCCAGTGAATAAGCTCTCTCACATCAGGCTCCGCATGCCAACATGCGTTGGTGTGGCGCTCGTAAATCAGTCATTGTTTTTTGACATGACAGCATTTGCATGCGTGAGTCAACGTGACTGGTGTTGAGGCCGCACCTAGGCTGACACCTATCTTGATAATATTACAAAGGGATTTCACCACTTCCCGTTAGGACTATCAGACATTACCATGCGCCCCAACACGCAGTTACCTGATGAGTTGCCACACAGTGAAAGGTGTCATGTTCTGATAAGTTCATGCAAACTCATCAACTGTGACTTCCAAGCAGCTGACATGCAAACACTGTACAGGACGAGGCTGGTTCCAGTCCTCTGGTTGTGTTTGCTGACCAGCAGGAACACTGACCAGCAGGAACACTGACCAGCAGGAACACAGACCAGCAGAAACACTGACCAGCAGAAACACTGACCAGCAGGAACACTGACCAGCAGAAACACTGACCAGCAGAAACACAGACCAGCAGAAACACTGGGTACAGAAACACTGACCAGCAGAAACACTGGGTACAGAAACACTGACCAGCAGAAACACTGACCAGCAGAAACACTGGGTACAGAAACACTGGGTACAGAAACACTGGGTACAGAAACACTGGGTACAGAAACACTGACCAGCAGTAACACTGACCAGCAGAAACACTGGGTACAGAAACACTGACCAGCAGAAACACTGGGTACAGAAACACTGACCAGCAGAAACACTGGGTACAGAAACACTGACCAGCAGAAACACTGGGTACAGAAACACTGACCAGCAGAAACACTGGGTACAGAAACACTGACCAGCAGAAACACTGGGTACAGAAACACTGACCAGCAGAAACACTGGGTACAGAAACACTGACCAGCAGAAACACTGACCAGCAGAAACACTGACCAGCAGAAACACTGATCAGCAGAAACACTGGGTACAGAAACACTGTCCAGCAGAAACACTGACCAGCAGAAACACTGACCAGCAGAAACACTGACCAGCAGGAACACAGACCAGCAGAAACACTGACCAGCAGAAACACTGATCAGCAGAAACACTGACCAGCAGAAACACTGACCAGCAGAAACACTGGGTACAGAAACACTGACCAGCAGAAACACTGGGTACAGAAACACTGACCAGCAGAAACACTGGGTACAGAAACACTGACCAGCAGAAACACTGACCAGCAGAAACACTGACCAGCAGAAACACTGATCAGCAGAAACACTGGGTACAGAAACACTGTCCAGCAGAAACACTGACCAGCAGAAACACTGACCAGCAGAAACACTGACCAGCAGGAACACAGACCAGCAGAAACACTGACCAGCAGAAACACTGATCAGCAGAAACACTGACCAGCAGAAACACTGACCAGCAGAAACACTGGGTACAGAAACACTGACCAGCAGAAACACTGACCAGCAGAAACACTGATCAGCAGAAACACTGACCAGCAGAAACACTGGGTACAGAAACACTGACCAGCAGAAACACTGACCAGCAGAAACACTGACCAGCAGAAACACTGACCAGCAGAAACACTGACCAGCAGAAACACTGACCAGCAGAAACACTGGGTACAGAAACACTGGGTACAGAACTGCTAGAACCCCGTTCACAGCACGTTGTTAGCATACAGAACATTCTGAAAATATCATGTGAGGTACGAACTTGGATAATGATAACGTTACTTCAAAGATTATAGTCTGTGACAGTCTGTGAATGATAATAACGCTCGAACACAAACATGGCTCAAACAGGAAAGACAACAGCTCTATTTAAAGGCTTTGACGTCAGCTCAAAGGTTAAAACACATCTCTAAATAAATGCTACAGAGATAATACGCTGGTTTCATTTCAATTCCCGACATACCTTTTTAACAAAGGGCCACAGTCTTCATGTCCACAGAAGATGAATGACTAAGGTGAGAGTTTCCAGAGATGTTCTAGCGATGTAAGCGATCCCTCACACATCCATCACATCCACACACCTTCACCTCTGCTTCCCTCAGCCCTGGGACCAACTGGGATGTGATGAGTTTGCAATAGGGGATTAAAAAGGGGCTGTCCTGAATTCTATGCTTGACACACCCCTATGATTTTCACAGACAAACACACACGCACACAGACAGTGATCAGTCCATGTGATCCTGTGGATGCAGAGAGGCTGGATCATGTGCAGAGTGTGGTCAGAACTATGTTGTTGTTGTTGCTTCTCTCTGTGACCAGTGACCACAATGCGTGTGTGGTTTCTAAGGATTTTGTCTGTAACCAAATCAGAGGCCAGGACAGAGACGGCCATGCAAATCCACCTCCCCCAGGCCCCTCCCTCAGGCCCCTCCCCCAGGCCCCTCCCCCAGGCCCCTCCCCCAGGCCGCTTCCTCAGGCCCCTCCCCCAGGCCCCTCCCCCAGGCCCCTTCCCCAGGCCCCTCCCCCAGGCCCCTCCCCCAGGCCCCTCCTCCAGGCCGCTTCCTCAGGCCCCTCCCCCAGGCCCCTTCCTCAGGCCCCTCCCCCAGGCCCCTTCCTCAGGCCCCTCCCCCAGGCCCCTCCCCCAGGCCCCTCCCCCAGGTCACTTCCTCAGGCCCCTCCCCCAGGCCCCTCCCCCAGGCAGTCTGCTGGACACCTGAGGAACACCTCTCTCCTGGAGCCCGTCTTCAGAACAAAGCGCCCTCAATACTTCCTGCCTTTCTCTGGAACATTCTACAGTCCCTCTGTTTCCTGGGTTAGCAGGCATTTGCATGCCGCTGGCATATCATCCATTTGCATGAAAGTCTCATATTTCCTGGATGGAAATTAACCCAAAATATAGTCTGTCATTGGGAAGGCATGATGGTGATCTGGCCGCCATCCAAATCAGGCCAGCCAGAGCAGGCACTGTTCTTTATAGAGTATTTATAGAGATACGTTTAGTGATTGAGCCCGCTAAATCCAGAATATTCATTATGGTAAGGTGTACTCTGTCAGATTGGCCAGACTACTGCTGTATATTCTGGTGTTTCTAATTGTTGTTTTGCTCTGAGACGCTAACTGGTGTTCCTATACATACAGCACAGTGTAGAAACAGTACAGTAGCCTTCTTGGAAGAATCTACAACTGCTCCATAAAGGCACTGTTCACTTGACCAGACTAGCCCAGCCAGCAGGAGTCAGGACCTCCCTCACGTCTCTGCATGTTCCTCCTTCCTGTGTGCTCACACACCCACAACCTCACAGAGTTCCTCCAGCCAGAAAGCTGCAACAAGCTGGAAAATCCTTCCTTCTAATTGGCTGATTAGTACTTTTTGTGTTGCTGCTATTCACATTCAGCAGGGGGGGGAACCTTCTAACTGGATTGCAGAGCTTCTATTAATCTGTTAACTCATCCATTCAAAGCTGAGGGCTTGGTCTCACCCTGTTTCTCTTTCAGATAAAGCCTTAACAGCAACTTGCTCAACATCTCAATGTGGGTCTCAATGTGGGGCGACAGTACATCTGTGCCCCGTCCCCTCCTCCTTCTCCTCCTCCTCCTCCTCCTCTCCCCTGACCCTGGCCTCCCCCGCCCCCAGCCGGGTCCCCCACAGCACCACAGAGCCCCACATAAAGGATGAGGAGGTGGGGGGGGTCGTCTGGAGCTCAGACCTTCAGGCAGGACTCCTCCCCACCTGGGCCGGCTGAAAGACGTCCCTCAGGGGGCCAGGAGGACCAGGCAGGAGGGGGTCAGGAGGACCAGGCAGGAGGGGGTCAGGAGGACCAGGCAGGAGGGGGCCAGGAGGACCAAGCAGGAGGGGGTCAGGAGGACCAGGCAGGAGGGGGCCAGGAGGACCAGGCAGGAGGGGGCCTACCAGGACCAGGACCAGATCTTTTTCACGCAGCACCATCAGACACCAGGACACACTAAGGGCCAATCCCAATACTCCCCCTTACCCCTTCCCCTTACCCCTACCCCTTGGTTTACCCTTGGCCCTCGAAACCGAGGGGTAAGGGCTACATAGCCCTAGGAAATGGGACGACACTTGGTTACGTGTACATCATCTAGCACGTATCGATATCTCCAAAGCAAGTAGTATTATGCACTGATTTCAAACGAAATTCGCTGCTAAAGGAGTTTACTTAAAACTGTAGACATGCTAGTAAGAGAAATGCGGGACTGTTGTGCAAATCAACACTGTAACATTATCGTAGCAAACTAGCGATTTTTTGAAACGTTTCTATTAGGAAAATGGTTGCAAATATATATGTACAGGGCTGTGTATAGCACAAAACAAGACTTTAATAATTTTTTCAATCAATTAATTAAGACGCAAATATATAATTTATCGGACTCTCTGGATGATCTGGCCGCCATTGTTGCCGGTCGCGCAGTATTCGCATAGCCCTAGGTTTCAAGTAAGGTCCCGATTTTACTTGGTTTCAAGGGGTGTATACCCCTTCGTCTTAGCCCTACCCCTAGCTCAAAAAGAGTATTGGGACACCACTAGTTCTCACGCGAACGTGCAAAACCAAGGGGAAGGGGTAAAGGGGAGTATTGGGATTGGCCCTAACCCTCTACTGAGATATGGAACTGGCTGTCACTGGAGGTTTGTCTGACAGTCTACCTTTTATGGAAAGGAATGGTTTTATTTACACGTTTCTGCGACCTCTCAAGGACATTATAAGCTGTGTTAATAATTAGCTTGAGGTTGTGTAAACTAACTTGAATGATGACAACGACAGAGCGGTAACATGAGCTCCAGCGTGTCAAGGTCACAGCTCTGTTTGACAAGTCAGAGTTGGGGGGGGATGTTGCTAAAAGTGAAACTATTTGTGGTCGACCGATTCCTGAGTGGCCTATTTGCAGAACAGCTCCATTTGTTCATTCTTCAGTCTCAGATTTCTAATGAAAACATTCTTCAAAGAATTTTCAATTACAGAATCCCACTGCCATAATTTCCCTCCATTTAAGCACAGACCTGAGAATATAGGATTACATTTTAAGTACGCTTCTATCGTTCAAGTCCTCTAATCTATAATTATACCAAACATCTTGAGAAGAGATTAAATCTTTCCAAGATTAAACTAATTGGATCTCTGAATCATCATTGTAACAGAACGAAAGCAGGACAATGGAATCTCACGTATAAAAAAAGACACTGAACTACTCTAAAAGCCTCTGATTTAATCCTATAAACTTCCTCTGCATTCTCCCTTGATGTCTTCAGCACATCCTCAGATGCAGTTGACCTCAGCACACAGGCATGTGACGATCCACTCAGAAGGACTCCACATCCAGCCTTTCAGAAACCCCTTTTCTAACCCCAGTCGACCCCCATCTTGAAGAGCTCTTCAGCCGAGCTGTGTGGGTCCATTCAAACTCTCATTTCCTCAGGACAACACACGCCATCTGGCCCCGATGGAAGTGTAGAGGTGTGAGCTCATTGTAAACTTTATCACCAGGCTGAGATGTCCACACAGGCCAGTGGACCCATTAACACCTCCCTGCGGAGTCCACAGAGGCTAACGCTAATGCTAATGCTAGGCTAACGCCCCGTCAGACAGCTGTGTGGAGTGTGAAAAAGTGAGAGGGAGGGGGGGTTGGGGTTAGTGTTGGGGGGTGGTGAACACATCTCCCAGAGACCGAGCAGGACATAAAGAAGTCGAGAAACATTAACACCTTCTGACACAGGAAACCACAGACGAGCCAGAGACGGGCCACAGACGAGCCACACCTCCTCCTGCTTTGCGTTCAGCTGTGCACTTATTGTTTTCTGAAGCCATTTCACCAGATCTTCCAGAGTGAAGCCACAGAAAGTCTATAACTCAAGCGTCTAATTCACTGGAAGAGCACCATTGAAGACATGCCTTTGAAAGAGGCCATAAAATCATTGACATTTAAATCATGTTTCTGTAGACAGCTGGACGCAGAACAGAACAATGCCAGTTAAAAACAGCCAATGGAGAGCTGTATAAATTCCTCAACAGTTGATGGCCTCTAAAACATAGTTTATAAAGTGAAGATTTCTATAAACATTCACGGACAGAGAGTATTATCCCTGAATGATGCCAGCACAACATGACGAGCAGTCTCCACCACACCTGAAGAAGTCTCAAATCCAGCAGAGAAAGAGTTAAATAGTTTTGGGGTTCGGACGCTCCGTTCCTAAGCCCAGTCGGAGACGAGCAGGCAGGGTCACTGGTGTGGAATAAGCTGGGTGAATGTGGAGGCCTCCGCTCCTCCATCCATCCCTTTAAAGGCTCTACATTCTGCAGACACAGCTACATTCCAGCGCCCTGTACTAAGCAGGTCCTCTGGTCTGTGGAGCTGCAGGGTAGATGAGACTGTGAGTGTCAGGTTTAGTGATTCCTGGTCCGACCTGCGCTGAACTAAACAAGAGAGGATGGTAGACCCAGGGGGGGAGGGGGGGTGGTGATATCCCATGACTAGCTGCAGTGTGATTCCAGCAGGTCTTGACTGACTAGCGACAGTATTCTTAATCCCGTCGTTGATAATGACATCAATCGATCCTGTCCGGGAGCAGGATGACCTGTCCTCGTCACGGTAACGCCGTCTCGTCACGGTAACGCTGTCACTGTTTAAAGCTACTCTTCAGGCTTTCAGATGAACGATCACCTTGTGACCCTTGACCCCAGTGAGTCTCAGTGAGGTCGTCACCAGACGAACACGCCTCACCCTGACAGGGCCTGAGGGAGTCCTTTCAGCGAGCGCATTCCTGCTGTCTGTTCACCACGACCAATCACAACCCCGGACACAGGCTTCCCAGCTTCAACATCAGCCAATCGCAACGAGACTCTGATCAAAAACACTTCACATTACCTCCAGCATACAGCAGTCCTCGTGAAGCAAACACAAGTCTCACGATGAGTTCATGCGATGAGATGACTTTATTTTCATTGCACAGAGTATAATGTCCAGGATCATGTCCATGTTCCATATACACGGTCTAAATAAACCAGGTTTTGATACGGGGTACGCTGTGTCAGAGAGCCCAGCACCCTACAGCTCATCCCTGAACAGCCTTGGAGGAAATGAGACACAAATCTTCCAGGAGGGCAGCGCGCGCCTCCGTCTCCCCCCGGCCAGAGGCCTCTTCTGGGGCTGCAGGGGCAGGAGGGACGGTCAGGGAGGAAGAAGGGAACCATTCACACACTGGCATGTTTCAGCCAGAGAGGAAGCACACAGCCAAATGTGTTCAGTGGAGAGGAGGGGGGACGGGGGAAGGGGGGGCGGGCACAATACAGACATACAGGCACAAAGAGGCCCTCTGTCATGGCTGTGCTGAGTGTCTGTCTGGGGATTATGAGAAGTGAAATAACGTGTGATTTGAGCAAGCGCCCCCCCCCCACCATGCAGGTCAGCCAGACAGGAAGTCCAGCCTCATGTTTGGGTCCGGATGTTTCAGCTGCGTGAGGAGGGGGATTCTCCTATTCCAGCGACACAAAGAGCCTATACTGCCAGTCTGGACTGTGGGCAAACCCTTCTGCTTCAGTCTGAACTGTGGGCAAACCCTTCTGCTTCAGTCTGGACTGTGGGCAAACCCTTCTGCTTCAGTCTGGACTGTGGGCAAACCCTTCTGCTTCAGTCTGGACTGTGGGCAAACCCTTCTGCTTCAGTCTGGACTGTGGGCAAACCCTTCTGCTTCAGTCTGGACTGTGGGCAAACCCTTCTGTTCATGGATTCTCTCTGCAGGTTCCACTGCTTGTCAACATAAGCTACTGTACCTCACCACATTTCACTCCACTAGTGTATCACTGCACTACTGTTCTGCACTACTGTTAGCCAAAACACACAAACAGAAGAGGATTTGTTGAAGACATGAACCGTGACAACGTACCTTCTCCCATGGGGGCCAGAGAGATGTTGGAGGACGAGCCCTCTGGCATGGCCTGTGGATCTGCAGAAGCAACACAGATAACAGGGTGAGAGCCCCACCACTGTAAACCATCGCTGACAGGTTAGTGTCCCCCGTTTACACCACATCATTCATCTGCAAGTCACTCTTTCCTAATGCGTGTTTACGCATTCTGGACCCGGCCGGACAAACCTACACATTCCAACATTCCATCCAGCTCCTTCTCCGGAGTCTGGCTATCCAGTCGGGACTTTATCAGCATGGAAAAAGTGAAACATTCTTCCTATTAAGAGGGACGCAGAGTCACTGGATGTTCTGTGGTAGTTCGTGCCAGCCACTAGCCAATGTAGAGACACAATATTGGGCTCTCCAGACCTGGCTAGTACAGACCCAGTATTGGGGATAAGCAGGCCTGGCCATGTCAGAAGGGCCAGGAACTCTCCAGGGATCAGTATGGGCATTGTTCCCAGTGCAATCTCTGGCCATGGCCCCAAGCTAACATGCTAGCTGAGGCCAGGCTAGCTGAGGCCAGGACCACTACCATGGGAGGCTCGTCAATTAAGATGCACAAGAACGCTGGAGGCAAAAGCCCAGTGCCTGCACGTCACGTTGGGATCACTGCTTCAGCAGGGAAGGACGCCTGTCACTGGGGAACCCTCAAGGGCTCGTGGGTTAAAAATAGGAGTTGAGGAGCGCCCCAGTAGCTCGCTGGATAAGTTCACGTAGCAGCCCGGGTCTTACCGCAGGGCCTGGGTTCAAGTCCTCTGCTGCATGTCGTCCCCTTTCTCTCTCCCTGCCTTTCCCATCACACTTCACTTAAACACTGACCAATAAAGCATGAAAAAGGATTAAAGAAACTATACTGTGGAAGCCTCAGTGCTGGGGTGTGCTCTGTGTGTTGCTGTACATGCACAGGTCATGTTGCATGACAGAACGCTATCATGTGAGAGAGCAGGTGCACTGGAGGACTTTCAGGCCAGTCAAAGAACAAAACACTCCTTGAAATTTAAATCACTCTTGAACACCTGGCAATTGAAAGAAGCCTGTGTAAGCTTGACCAGAAGGGTTCATAATGAAGTACAGACTATGAAACATATCCGTCTGAGAACTAACCCCCCCCCCTCCTCCTCCTCAACCACTACCCCATACTTCAGCTGAAGTCTGAAACTATGAGCTCAGAGAGTTAGCTCAGCTGAAGCACCAAGGCTGTGCTAATCTCTCTGGACCCTAGTCAATGAAAGGCTAGAAGAAGGAAACAAGGTCATGAAAACACAGACTACTTAAGGGGTTGGGTCCATCATTTAAAACCCAACGGAAGTTGAAAAACTATCAACTATCAGATTTCAAAAGGAGGCCGTTGGGAGCTGAAGTATCTAGCTCACAGCTGACATTCCTTAGCAGCAGTTAGCTGATATTCAAAACTCAATATCAATCAAGTTTGCGGAACGAGAACAATTCTAAATCACTGTTTTCGGAAGGCGGGGGAGCATGGCGTGAGTAAACAGTTTGAGCTCTCCGTCGATACGGAGACCACTCTGCAAGTCGGCCACCTGTGCTGGAGCCAAACAGATGGAAGCATTTGTCCCCACAGCTGATGAGCATGTTCGCCTCAAACTCTCATCTGGGAATCTGGAGCGCGTTGGCTAATGGGACACAGATGCTACAACAGCCAATGAAATAGCCACAGTAGAAACACAGCCACAATGTCACAGTAGAAACTGGAATGGATAACTCAATCTATCTCCCCATCAGATGATCTGATTAAAACTGTTTAATCTCTCAGCAGTTTGCCTGATCAAGGCCGCTCCGGTTTGATTAACAGCTGAAACTTTGGTTTGAAGAACAACACAAAGATTAGGGTCCCTGTTTCGCCAGGTCAACGACTTGAACTTGAAAAGAGAGGAACATTCAATCACCACAGCAATGTCTCAAAACGCTCCACCCTGAAAACATGCCCACATGAGGGCAAACAAACACACCTTTACCTTCCTGTACTTTGGAACTTAGATCCCTCAGCACTTTTTTTGTTGGCTTTTTTTGGCCTGGATTTTATTTTTCTATTTCCAAGGATTTCTAATGGTGATCACCACATACAAAACTGACATTTAAAGAAAAAGGAATAAGAAACACAAGCGTGAACCCAGACAGCTGCCAGACCCACACACTGTAACTCCAGCTTGCTCTCTGACCCAGTAGCCCTGTGAGTCCAGGGGTCCAGGAGGGGGGGGGGTCCAGGAGGGGGGGGGTCCAGCTCACTCTCTGACCCAGTAGCCTGTGAGGGGGGGGTCCAGCTTGCTCTCTGACCCAGTAGCCTGTGAGTCCAGGAGTCCAGGAGAGGGGGGGGGTGGGTCTAGGAGGGGGGGGGGTCCAGGAGGTCCAGGAGTCTAGGAGGGGGGGGGGTCCAGAGTCCAGCTTGCTCTCTGACCCAGTAGCCTGTGAGGGGGGGGTCCAGCTTGCTCTCTGACCCAGTACCCTGTGAGGGGGGGGGGTCCAGGAGTCCAGGAGTCCAGCTCACTCTCTGACCCAGTAGCCTGTGAGTCCAGGAGGGTCCAGGAGTCCAGCTCACTCTCTGACCCAGTAGCCTGTGAGGGGGGGGGGTCCAGGAGTCCAGGAGTCCAGCTCACTCTCTGACCCAGTAGCCTGTGAGGGGGGGGGTCCAGCTTGCTCTCTGACCCAGTAGCCTGTGAGGTCCAGCTCACTCTCTGACCCAGTAGCCTGTGAGGGGGGGGGTCGAGCTCACTCTCTGACCCAGTAGCCTGTGAGGGGGGGGGTCCAGGAGGGGGGGGGGTCGAGCTCACTCTCTGACCCAGTAGCCTGTGAGGGGGGGGGGTCCAGGAGGGGGGGGGGTCCAGCTCACTCTCTGACTCAGTACCCTGTGAGGGGGGGGGGTCCAGGAGGGGGGGGGGTCCAGGAGGGGTGACGGCTCTCTGAGCGTTCTTCACCCTCGCCAGCTCTCTGTGTTTCAGGAGAACTGAAAGCCTGAGCTGGTCTGAAGAGGAAGTAAGACGGTGGAAAGTGAGACAAGGTCAGACCGTCTCTCCAGGAAGGTCACGGAGGGCACAGGCGGCAGGAAGTGACATCAGCCCATTCCCAATACAGGAATTTCCTATTGTGTACCAGGAATAAAATCACTGTCTTTCGTTTTTATTCATGAGGACCTATTTTATTTTGGCATATCACTCTGTAAATACCAGTGGGGAGTTTCTTGTCATTAATTCCAGCACGGTTTGGTGTACTGAAATCCTTTTAATCATTCCTAACTAATCCTGTTTTGATAAGAAACACATGAAGGAAGTGACCCAGGGTGACATTCTCCCTCCTCCTCTTCCCGCCACAATCGCTCACTCAGAACCCCGAACCTTCCGCATATTAC
Source organism: Mallotus villosus (assembly GCA_903064625.1). Lineage (NCBI taxonomy): Eukaryota > Metazoa > Chordata > Actinopteri > Osmeriformes > Salangidae > Mallotus > Mallotus villosus. Next base: position 216,233 of record CAEFZP010002714.1, on the reverse strand, counting down.
ATGCAACAATTACCTTCCAGAACGAACCGTTCACAGATGCGACAGGGACCAATTAAGAGTGAGCGAGAAGCTAAATTTAGTCCTTAGAATTGTTCTCTCTCTCTCACAGCCAGAGAACGACCACATTCCACATCCCTACCTCGATCTGAGCCCGTTAGGACCTAGAGGATTCTGGGACACGTGCCTCCACAGACACACCTCTCCCCAGGACATGATCAGGGGCTTTATATTCAGTAAGTGAACATTTTAAATCCCATCCTGGCTTGCCAGTCTGAAGGCCCAGAGGTCTACTGACTGTTTTCTTATGTCAGCTTGGTGGTTGTGTTTATATACCCTGACCTCTCCCTTACCTTCTTACCCATGTCTACCCCCACAGAGAGACTTCTGACTAATAGCCCTTCTCTCTGCCCTCGTTCCCACATTACTCCAGCTGCCCCTCCCTCACACAGGCCGCAAGACACTTACAGCTTTTCATTCACTGGGGAGAGGACAATAAACCAGGCGCCCACACATCTCACTGCAGCCCTCAGCTAACCAGCACTCCCATCACATCTCACTCCAGCCCTCAGCTAACCAGCACCCCCATCACATCTCACTCCAGCCCTCAGCTAACCAGCACCCCCATCACATCTCACTCCAGCCCTCAGCTAACCAGCACCCCCATCACATCTCACTCCAGCCCTCAGCTAACCAGCACCCCCATCACATCTCACTCCAGCCCTCAGCTAACCAGCAACCCCATCACATCTCACTCCAGCCCTCAGCTAACCAGCACCCCCATCACATCTCACTGCAGCCCTCAGCTAACCAGCACCCCCATCACATCTCACTGCAGCCCTCAGCTAACCAGCACCCCCATCACATCTCACTGCAGCCCTCAGCTAACCAGCACCCCCATCACATCTCACTGCAGCTCTCAGCTAACCAGCACCCCCATCACATCTCACTGCAGCTCTCAGCTAACCAGCACCCCCATCACATCTCACTCCAGCCCTCAGCTAACCAGCACCCCCATCACATCTCACTCCAGCCCTCAGCTAACCAGCACCCCCATCACATCTCACTCCAACCCTCAGCTAACCAGCACCCCCATCACATCTCACTGCAGCTCTCAGCTAACCAGCACCCCCATCACATCTCACTGCAGCCCTCAGCTAACCAGCACCCCCATCACATCTCACTCCAGCCCTCAGCTAACCAGCACCCCCATCACATCTCACTCCAGCCCTCAGCTAACCAGCACCCCCATCACATCTCACTCCAGCCCTCAGCTAACCAGCACCCCCATCACATCTCACTGCAGCTCTCAGCTAACCAGCACCCCCATCACATCTCACTGCAGCTCTCAGCTAACCAGCACCCCCATCACATCTCACTGCAGCCCTCAGCTAACCAGCACCCCCATCACATCTCACTGCAGCCCTCAGCTAACCAGCACCCCCATCACATCTCACTCCAGCCCTCAGCTAACCAGCACCCCCATCACATCTCACTGCAGCCCTCAGCTAACCAGCACCCCCATCGCATCTCACTCCCCACAGACCTTCACCATGTGAGCGTCTCGTTTAGGACTACTGTCCTGAGCTCTGACCTGAGCAGGCTGGCAGGTAGATCAGGTAGAACCAGCCAGTGGAGATAAACAGTGCTGTACAAACAGGCTGCACAGACACCCAGAGCGGCTTAATGACTGAATAATCATGACGTTCAGAGGAAAGGAAACGATGGCTATTGTCACTTTAGCAGGAATGACCATCAACTGCGTAGTCGGAGAGAGGGCATTTTAGACTGCATACGTCTCGCAAGTGAAGTCTTCACAATTGGAAACAAAAGTCAGTCTTGGGTCTATAAAAGTGATAAAGTGATTTATTATAGACATAAAGTGGAGCGTCTGTTCTGTGTCCTCTCCTATGGAGCTTCTGAGGGGAGAGATGAGGTGTGCAGGTCAGTGAAACACAAGTCCTGACCGTAACACAAGTCCTGACCCTAAACTAAACAGAACATTTGAAAGTCAGCAATGCAAGCTTTCCACAGAAGCGTGACCTTTAGCGTCAGGTTTATGGGATGTTTGAGCCTTGTAGCACACACTCACAACACTCACACTAGCCTCGGCCAGCTCTCAAGAGCACTACATAAAACAAAGCACACCTTCTCCTCTTTCAACGTTCGGTAGGCTTGTTTTCTTTTAGGACTGACCTCTAACTCTGTCTGGATTTTGTCGCTCCATCTTGCAGAGGTTGTTGTAACTTTAAGGTCACACAAGTCAAGAACAGATAACTCGAAGGGAGCAACTGTCTTGAAACAGACCGTTCTCCACAGACGTTGCATTAGAGACATATTTCCAAACGTGTGTTTGCAACACAACATACCACAAAGATGTGATTACCATTCTCTCCATGAAGACAAGCGTCAATCTAATCCTGACAGCATTCGATAAGCTTTCATGCCACATCAAACTGAGCTAAGCTTGACTCCAAAACACAGGTTGTTTGTGTGTAGGGGCAGACTTGTAGGACACTCTTAAGGGATTTACTCTACACAGATATGAGAGCTTAAGTCTCTTTGTGGGTGAGATAAAGGCCACGAGTTCAGAGGTGTGAAAGTCACAGTGTGCAGCTCAAGCCGTGTTAGCGCCACAATCAGTCAGCAAGATACGGCCTTTCCTCACGGGGCATTGCAGCAGAGCCAGAGAAAGGGAACATTACAAAGTGTGCCAATTCCCCGAACAAGGAAGTATTTATCTTACTAGGACTAACGCAGCAGCCCTGGGGGTCTTCTGAAGTGGGTTAGGGGTTAGAGCGGCACGTCTGTGTCTGTAGAGGAAACATACGTGCATACGGGGGCCAGAGAGGGTTAGTCTGAGATGTCAGAAGAGGATGTTTCACAAAGAGACAGACCTTTCATTAGCAACTGATTGATTTAGTTCCATTCTCTGTCAATGGCTGGTGGGGGAATTCTTTAAAACGATGAAGAGCCCATCAGTAGGACCTCCTCTCTTTGTTCCCACTCTATCTCCCATTAGCAGAAGCAATTGGGTTTGCTAGGTCAAGTGAAAGAAATCTGATAAAAGAAGATGAATTACTCGTAGATAATGGGGGCCAAGGAAAATGATTCAGTCAGAGCTGCTACTCTGCTGTCCAGGCCACACCAGGAACACTGAAAATGATGCAGGTCACACAAGCCGATCAAAGTTCAGTCAACAGTGATACTTTTTAGAACAAACATCACTTATCTCCCCCGAAACTCAGTCCACGCCATGGCCCCGATATAGCTATGGGTTTATCACAGTTCTAGTTAGAGTTGTTTGTGGCAGAATATTGGTCACTATCTACAAGGATGTATCCGTACAGTAGGCTAGTAGCGACGCATACCTGGGATGTAGACGTGAAGGATCATGAATATTCACAGTTGTGATTGTAATAAAAGCCGACACCTGTCTATGACTTGACACGGGTTAACGGTTCAACGTTGGGCAGCAGGACCACATGTTTGACATGGCTGACCATAATATGAATTCAGCAGAACAAACACTGAGGAATGTCACACATTAACAGCTCTGCGGCTTTGAGTGAAGACACTGATGGGCAGTGGAATGACAAAAAAAAACACGCATTTAAAATGTTTAGCATTCTGAGAAAACACGCTAAAGTTGAGTTCTATTAGTTCAAATTGTATATTCTTAAATAGCATTTCTGTATAGGCCGGCGTTTGTCTACACTATATAAGTGTAGACATACGCTATAGGCTATCCTACGCTATATAAGTTACGTTTTTATACATTTAGGTAATTTACCCTCAAATTGTGTCGCAAGACACTTACCCAATCTTGAGTTTGGAGGACACTCCGACCGCGCTATTCTTGATAAAAAATGTAGATACTTCTTAATCCCTGTTGCTCCGTTACTTTCCTTTACATTGTCCAACTAGATCTGAAATCCTCGTCCTGTCCTCTACTGACTTGCGAATCAGCTGCGAAAACCTCCGAACTCAAACAGTGCTTGCCAAAGCCCGCCTACTTCACTGCTTGTTTGGAGAATGTTAACTACGGAACAAACGAACCCTGAAATGATTAATGGGCAGCCTGTTCCCCCCCAAAATAAGTTAATCAAATCATCTTGTTACAATAACCACTCAAGTAAAACACTTAGTTTTTAAATAAATAGAAAATATGTAGAAAGTTGATCTTTTCTTACATGGCATGCTTAATTTTACATTACAGAATAGTCTTGTCTATTGCTAAGAAAGGACCTTTTTACTAAATTAATGTGATTGTGTAAACTTTACGCCCGTTACGACTATTTACATTTATCAGCTACACGTGATGGTGGTTACAGGTGAAGGGTCCTCTACCGTGAGTAAAAAGTAACCCAATGTGTCCATCTGGTGGTGAAGCGTGGGACTGCAACTTACTCTGCTTCGCACCTGCAGCCTCAAGTACTGCAGGATCAATCCGCAGGCCTGCTCGAGACGGTCACACCCCTTCGGAATGAGGAATCACGGATGACGTCACGGCCAGGGGCATGGTTTACGGCTTTTTAAATAACTGGGGAAGTATGCGCGACAGATTGGCCGTTTTCAAAAAGGGTAAATGTATCAAATTTGTTAATTTTACATAGGGGAGACCGGGATTGGTTGATGGCCTTGCAGTGAGGCAGGTGAAGAAGATTGAGTCAATGTGATGACATCATGTTAGCTGTATGAATACCCTGCATAATGAAACAAGGACTCGAATGTAGTTAGTTATTTTCTAATTTATTTAAGAATTGAGGATTTCTAACTGACCAGAATCTCTAAATGAAACTTGCAGCTATATACAAAAGCAAAAAAAAGAAAGGTTGAAAGAATATATATTTCTCAAACTTTACCTACTTTCCCCAACTTTTCTAATGCAAATAACACATTAAACTACAAAATAAAACTCTTAAACTAAAATACAATATTACTTCCTCTTACTATTAAGACAAAGGGCATTATGTACATTTTCACCAGCACACATTAAAAGTAAAACAATGATAAACTCAAACTTAAAAACGTACAGAGTAACTATGGCAGGACGTTGGTTAATTATTACAACACTTTAGAAGAATCATGTTTCGATCTGCATGACTACATACCCTGACGTTGCAACTCCTTGACCAACAACACGATTTCTACTGCATCCAAACAAGCACAGTACACAGAGTCACAAAGCCTAATATTTAACAGAAACCGTTGCCACTTTGCTCAAAGAAAACTATGCGTATGAACATCAAACCTACTCAAAGTCTCTCAAATCAAACATACATGAGTGGAAAGTGTGTTTGAGCCCTGATGGTGTTCCTCTGGAGGGAGGGGAGGGTGTGGAGGGGAGCCTGCAGCCCCTGCTGGGGGGGCAGGGGTCAGACAGGCTTGGTGGTGCTGTTGTACACCAGCCTCTGGGTGTCCTCCATGGTGGTGACCTGGGAGGCGGCCGGCCTCTGGTGCTGAGGCTGTTTCTTACTCCGCCCCTTCAGGAAGCAGTAACACAGAACTCCCAGCAGGATGAAGATGGCCACGCCCAGCAGCACCGCGATCGCCAACACTGCAGACACGAGGACAAACACACAACATCAGTCAGGACCTGCAGAGCACCAGGCCTGCAGAGTACCAGGCCTGCAGAGCACCAGGACCTGCAGAGCACCAGGACCTGCAGAGCACCAGGCCTGCAGAGCACCAGGACCGCAGAGCACCAGGACCTGCAGAGCACCAGGACCTGCAGAGCACCAGGACCTGCAGAGCACCAGGACCTGCAGAGCACCAGGCCTGCAGAGCACCAGGCCTGCAGAGCACCAGGACCTGCAGAGCACCAGGCCTGCAGAGCACCAGGACCTGCAGAGCACCAGGACCTGCAGAGCACCAGGACCTACAGAGTAGAGCCCGACCGATAAAGGATTTTTAAGGCTGATACCGATACAAATATTTGGTGATTTAAAAATCAGATATTCCGATATTGGCCGATATAAAAAATTCTCAAAAAAATCCAGAAACGCGTAACAAAACAAACTGATTTCCCTAACATTAGTTATTTGTAGTTCACATTTAGCAGAAGTTCTTATCCAGAGCGACTAAGTACAGGGACATTCCCAGAGGCAAGTAGGGTTAAGTGCCTTGCCCAAGGACACAACGTCATTTGACATGGCCGGGAATCGAACCAGCAACCTTCTGATTAATAGCCCGATTCCCTAACTGCTTAGCCATCTGACTCCTGTTATTATTATTCCTCACTAAAATAATATGATAATGCAGTTTCTGATCAATAAAATGTATCAAAATATAAACTTAAGATATGAAACTCAAATTCCTTTGAACAAAAACATAATTATATATATTTTTTTAATACTTTAATATTCATTTATCGGCCATTATAAATACGGATACCGATAGATTGGAAAATGTCTAATATCAGCCGATAATATCGGCCGATAATATCGGCCCGCCGATAATATCGGCCCGCCGATAATATCGGCCCGCCGATATATTGGTCGGGATCTACTGCAGAGCACCAGACCTGCAGATTAGCAGGTGACCTGGCAGCACATTAACTTGTGTGTTTCAGAGCTGGAACTACTGACCTGACTTGTTCTTATCGTTCTGGTATTCGAAGATCTCTTTCCTGGAGAAGACGTCTTTTGCTGTAGACACGTGGGACATGTGTGAGGTGTTGGTTTCTCAAAGATAGTTCGAGATGAAATAATACGTTTATCAAGTCTTTAATAAGTCTGCAAGTTTCTGGTACACTGTGTCTATCTTTAAGCTTCTGAAGGACCCAAGAGGTGTCAACTACTAGCCAAGAAAAGATACTTCCCACCCAAAACTCTGTATGCACATTATAGTACATTTCATGCTATCATCATTGGCATTATTGAAACTACAATGTTTAATGATTCATGTTGGCATCATGTCACACAGTCCCTCCATAACACCCTACACTCCAGGAGAGAAGGCCCAGACCTGCCCTTGCAGCTAGCATCTCTACAGGCTGTACCTGTCAGGTGTGAGTGCAGCTAGCATCTCTACAGGCTGTACCTGTCAGGTGTGAGTGCTACAGGCTGTACCTGTCAGGTGTGAGTGCTACAGGCTGTACCTGTCAGGTGTGAGTGCAGCTAGCATCTCTACAGGCTGTACCTGTCAGGTGTGAGTGCAGCTAGCATCTCTACAGGCTGTACCTGTCAGGTGTGAGTGCTACAGGCTGTACCTGTCAGGTGTGAGTGCAGCTAGCATCTCTACAGGCTGTACCCGTCAGGTGTGAGTGCTTACCTGTCACACCCCTGCACGTCCTCATGCACGTCTCCTCGTCATCAAACCTGTTGTCGTTGCCTAGGCAACCCCCGTAGTTGAAGCGGTAGCATTTCAGGTGGAGAGGGTTGTAGTACCATCGGGTAGAACTGTCTCTGCAGTTGCCTGTGTCAGGAGTCTCCGTACAGCGAACTGTTTAGGTGGAGGAGGAGGAGGGAGAGGAGGAGGAGGGAGAGGAGGAGGAGGAAGAGGAGGAGGGAGAGGAGGAGGGAGAGGAGGAGGAGGGAGAGGAGGAGGGAGAAACATGTGAAGAACCGACCTTGCCTTAAAAGAAACATAGCCATAGGCAGCTCCAAGCAGCACAGCGGTATAAAGCCAGCGGTATCCTGTACCCACAGCAGCCATCCTGTCCCCACAGCCCCACAGCCCCATCCTGTCCCCACAGCCCCACAGCCCCATCCTGTCCCCACAGCCCCATCCTGTCCCCACAGCCCCACAGCCCCATCCTGTCCCCACAGCCCCACAGCCCCATCCTGTCCCCACAGCAGCCATCCTGTCCCCACAGCCCCACAGCCCCATCCTGTACCCACAGCCCCATCCTGTCCCCACAGCCCCATCCTGTCCCCACAGCCCCATCCTGTCCCCACAGCCCCATCCTGTATCCACAGCCCCACAGCCCCATCCTGTCCCCACAGCCCCACAGCCCCATCCTGTCCCCACAGCCCCATCCTGTCCCCACAGCCCCATCCTGTCCCCACAGCCCCATCCTGTCCCCACAGCCCCATCCTGTCCCCACAGCCCCACAGCCCCATCCTGTCCCCACAGCCCCATCCTGTCCCCACAGCCCCATCCTGTACCCACAGCCCCATCCTGTCCCCACAGCCCCATCCTGTCCCCACAGCCCCACAGCCCCACAGCAGCCATCCTGTCCCCACAGCCCCACAGCCCCATCCTGTCCCCACAGCAGCCATCCTGTCCCCACAGCCCCATCCTGTCCCCACAGCCCCATCCTGTCCCCACAGCCCCACAGCCCCATCCTGTACCCACAGCCCCACAGCCCCATCCTGTATCCACAGCCCCACAGCAGCAAGCCAAACCTTCTCACCTTTTTGTTCATCCACAGGAATCTGCAGGAGAATCTTAAACTTGTTATTCACTGAGAAAGAGTGGGAACAGGGCAGTTTAAAAACAGTACATTACTGGTGGACCACATGAAACCTGGAAACATCTGCAGTGGAAGTTGAGTCTTGACACGGTAAATAGCCATGACGTGAGCTTGCGTTGCCGTGACGGTGAGCGTGCGTGGCCTGTAACTCACGGTACTCGCAGGATGCCTCGTCCGAGCCGTCGCTGCACTGCTCCACAGAGTCACACTCCAGCCCCGGGTCCAGACAGCAGCCGTTGGTACAGTGAAACTGTCCTGCCTCACACGGCTTCCCACACACCTCTACACACACACACACACACACACACACCACACACACACACACACACACACACACACACACACACACACACCACACACACACACACACACACACACACACACACACACACACACACACACACACACACACACACACACACACACACACACACACACACACACCACACACACACACACACACACACACACACACACACACACACACACACACACACACACACACACACACACACACACACACACACACCATGAATGCTTCCTATAACTGTGGTGGCAGGGTAAAGTTGGTTGTGTTTCCACCCTCACTCTGTGTTCCTCAGAAGCCTGTCTGTGTGTGTGTGGTGTGTGTGTGTGTGTGTGTGTGTGTGTGTGTGTGTGGTGTGTGTGTGTGTGTGTGTGTGTGTGTGTGTGTGTGTGGAGTGTGCTTACCTGTAGGTGCTGGTAGAGGCCCCATGCGACCAGAAATGTGTTTTTCTGCAACAGAATCAACACACACACAGAGGTTACACCAACACACAGAGGTTACACCAACATGCAGTTCACTCTGAACATGTGCAGCCAGTACCAAGTCAATTCCTTGTTGTGTAAACTACTTGGCTATTACACTGTATTCTGATTCTGAACTATGGGTGGAAAGAGTGTGAGTGAATGTGTGTGTGAGAAAGGCAGAGGGTGTGTGTGTGTGTATGTGTGTGTGAGAGAAAGGCAGAGGGTGTGTGTATGTGTGTGTGTGTGTGTGAGAGAGACAGACAGAGGGTGTGTGTGTGTGTGCGTGAGTGTGTGTGTATGTAGTACCAGACATTCCTCTGCAGGCGTTCTTGCACTCGTCCTCGGTCATGTAGTTGTTGGCGTTGGGCTTGCACCCCCCGAAGGTGAAGGGCTCACACTTGCCGGAGGCGGCGTTGTAGTGCCACCTGGGGTAGGAGCTGCGGCAGGTACCCACCTTCATGGGCGCCATGCAGTGGTCTGGAGGAGCACACAGCAGGTCACATGATCACCCACAGGTCACATGATCACCTAGAAGGTCACATGATCACTGTGTCTACAGTGACCGCTACATGCAGTGGTCTGGAGGAGCACACAGCAGGTCACATGATCACCTAGAAGGTCACATGATCACCGTGTCTACAATGACCGCTACATGCAGTGGTCTGGAGGAGCACACAGCAGGTCACATGATCACCTACAGGTCACATGATCACCTAGAAGGTCACATGATCACCGTGTCTACAATGACCGCTACATGCAGTGGTCTGGAGGAGCACACAGCAGGTCACATGATCACCTACAGGTCACATGATCACCTAGAAGGTCACATGATCACTGTGTCTACAGTGACCGCTACATGCAGTGGTCTGGAGGAGCACACAGCAGGTCACATGATCACCCACAGGTCACATGATCACCTAGAAGGTCACATGATCACTGTGTCTACAGTGACCGCTACATGCAGTGGTCTGGAGGAGCACACAGCAGGTCACATGATCACCTACAGGTCACATGATCACTTACAGGTCACACGATCACCTAGAAGGTCACATGATCACTGTGTCTACAGTGACCGCTACATGCAGTGGTCTGGAGGAGCACACAGCAGGTCACATGATCACCTACAGGTCACATGATCACCTACAGGTCACATGATCACCTACAGATCACATGATCACCTACAGGTCACGTGATCACCTACAGATCACATGATCACTGTGTCTACAGTGACCATGCACTAGTCTGGAGGAGCACACAGCAGGGTAAATTATTGCTTTTAATGTTCAAACAATGCAAAATGTTTTGTTTGGTCATTGTAACTGACTGTCTACAGTGACCGCTACAAAGACATGTTGGCCAAAAGCTTTTTGGAAAGTGAGACTAGTTTATCTGGTGCAGATAAGCACTGGTGGGGTGGGTAGTTTTAGAGCAGGTTAGACAGACAACAGACAACACAGGAGTGACACAGGAAGTGCTCATGTGTGACAGCAAACTGGCAGCCAGCACACTTCAGAGGAATGTGAGTCATAGCTCTGAACTGCAGATCTCAGATGTTCAGGAAGGGCTTAATGAACATCACAAGAGGTAAACAAGCAAGCATCCACAAGTGATACCCAGCGATCTGGAAGACTACACTGGGACTAAAGCCATGTGACTTGGATGAAAGGGGGGGGGGTTCTGGTTATCTGCCCTCTTGATTGGTCCATCACAAACCTTTGTCAATTGTGATTCATGTAAAGAGGTATAAATAAAACAAACAAACAAAGAGGTGGCAAGTGAGCTGTAAATGTTGGGGGCTGACAAAGGGCCAGTCAGACCACACTCGCTCCTTTCAGAAACAGTCCTGACTCAGTGCAGGGGCTTGTTAATAGTTAAGCCAAATTAAAAAATGATCAAGTATCTTCTCTGTCTAGGAGGTAGGAAATCATTAAAGCCCCACCAGCTATGAAGACTAAACACAGAGATCGTTCAACAGCATCACCAACTGCCCCTTTAAGATCAACAGAGGTGCGTAAGCACTCTGAACTGAAACCCAAGCTGTAACCAGACAAACAGGTTTGGCTGTGGAGGAGAGAGGGAAGAGGGGAGGAGAGAGGGAGCGGGGAGGAGAGAGGGAAGGGGGGAGGAGAGAGGGAGCGGGGAGGAAAGAGGGAAGGGGGGAGGAGAGAGGGAGCGGGGAGGAAAGAGGGAAGAGGGAAGGGGGGAGGAGAGAGGGGAGGGGGGAGGAAAGATGTACGTGTTTGGAGTCGGGGATCTTGACTCTGGTCTTGCGCATGTCGTGTGATCTGTCCGCGACGAGTTCCCATCTTTGAGCGTGGGTATTCTATACTGGGCTCTTTTCGTTTGTTTCGTCTCTCTTTCTCTGTTTCTTACCGCATTCCACTGTTTCTTTTGTTCTCTAGCTGTACCCTCTTTTAGTGTTAGTCTACAGTTAGCTCGTTACTTACCCGATTTCCACGTTTTCTTTTGTTTTCAGTCTCTATCCTGCACTCCGTGAAAGAAAATCACAGCCATTGACTCTGTCTTGACACACAGTCTCTTCCTGTCCCAGACAAAATCCACAGGTGAGCTGGACTAACCCTGAAACCACCAGTCACAGGTCAGCTGGACTAACCCTGAAACCACCAATCACAGGTCAGCTGGACTAACCCTGAAACCACCAATCACAGGTCAGCTGGACTAACCCTGAAACCACCAATCACAGGTCAGCTGGACTAACCCTGAAACCACCAGAGTCACGTAACTGCACAGAGCTTACTCGCTCTCTCTGCCGTCTCCACCCACTCACCTGGTTAACATTCCTGTGTGGCGCTAGCCCTGCTGTCTGGCGTTAACTGCTAACCTGTCTAGCCCTGCTGTCTGGCGTTAACTGCTAACCTGTCTAGCCCTGCTGTCTGGCGTTAACTGCTAACCTGTCTAGCCCTGCTGTCTGGCGTTAACTGCTAACCTGTCTAGCCCTGCTGTCTGGCGTTAGCTGCTAACCTGTCTAGCCCTGCTGTCTGGCGTTAGCTGCTAACCTGTCTAGCCCTGCTGTCTGGCGTTAGCTACTAACCTGTCTAGCCCTGCTGTCTGGCGTTAGCTGCTAACTTGTCTAGCCCTGCTGTCTGGCATTAGCTGCTAATCTGTCTAGCCCTGCTGTGTGGCTATCAAGAACCTGAAAGTGGTGTGGTAACATTCAAAAGGCATTCGTGTCTTACAACCCCGAAACAGGAAATGGCAGTATTTCAGATTTGAAGCACAGCAACCAATACCAAACAGACACACTGTTTCAAACGTCAAGCCTCGCATGCCAGTATGACAACACAGAACAAGGTGATTAGGACACAAGTGAGTCTTTATCTGGAGATGTGGATGCTATCCAATCATCATCCAGTGAGGAATATAGGAGACTTGTTGGGACAAGGACCACAGCCTGTCATTATGAAAAGCTATGTGGGAAGAGATGCTTGTCAAAGAAATTCATGCAAATGCTGCCAGTGAATTCCATGGCATGTACTCAAATGAAACCATTTGCAATCATCAACACTACCTTTAACAAGTTAAACCGGTAACAGCTGAACACTTAACATCAAAACAGTGTTTGAGATCGTAGAGACAATGTGCACATTATGCCCTGCGTCAACTTTCTCATTTACCCTCCCAGTGAGTTTAGGTGCCCAGCAGAGTAGTGACTGCTGGCTGTGCTTCTTCATACGCTACTTCAAAAGGTGAGCGACATCGCTTTCAGATGTGTCACAGAAACATAAACACGCCCTCGAGGACAGAAATAACTTGTCTGTGACTCAAGGTGACTCACATAATGAGGATGATACTCTCCTTCATCTTACACTCACTACACAAAGAGCAATCATGCTTTAATAAACATACTATCAAGAGACAATTCTTTGTCCAGCGTTATGCTAGGGACCAACACTAATACCTGGAGTTAGCGCCTGGGACTCACACACCAGAACGCTCTCACATTAGAACGAGACAGAATGCAAGAGACTTAATAAACATCTGTGGTTTCTCATTTCCCTGCTCACAGTGTTCTTGTGGGCTGGCTGGTGCAGACACAGCTAAATCTGAAGCCATCGTCACACAGACCGTCTGACACAGCTAAATCTGAAGCCACCGTCACACAGACCGTCTGGCAGACAGAAACAGAGCAACCACTTCCCCATAACATCCCAGCTGTCTTACCCAGCATGCAGTGCTGTTGTCTGTCTTACCCAGCATGCAGTGCTGTTGTCTGTCTTACCCAGCATGCAGTGCTGTTGTCTGGTTGGGGAACGCAGCCCTGTGGACTGAGACCTCTCACTAAACTCACCTTCAGACTCCCTCCCCCTCCCCCTCCCCCTCCCTCCCCCTCCCCCTCCCCCTCTCCCTCTCCCTCTCCCTCTCCCCCCCACCCCCCTCCCCCCTCCCCCCCCCCTCCCTCTCTCTCTCCCTCTCTCCCTCTCTCTCTCCTCTCTCTCCCTCTCCCCCTCCCCCTCCCCCTCCCCCTCCCTCTCCCTCTCCCCCCTCCCCCTCCCCCTCCCCCCTCCCCCTCCCCCTCCCCCTCCCCCTCCCCCTCTCCCTCTCCCTCCCCTCACCTTCAGACTGCTCTGGAGTCAGCACCAGGACTGTCACCACTGTGGAGTCCGTCTGCCCGCTCGAGTCTGTGACAGTCAGCTTGAACTTGTACATCCCAGGCGTCAGGTTGGACACCACGATTTCATCATCAAAGTTGGTTTTCTACCAAAGAAGGAAATAGGACAGAATTAGTTGAACTTTGAGTCAGAACTTTGGAGCGCTTAATGGTTGAAGTTTAATGTTTAGAGGGCTTTTTCCATGATGGGTTACAGAGTATGCATACAGCTGATTTGTCAGTCTAGAGTTTAATGGTTGTTAACAGGCCTAAGGTAACCCCCACAGGCCTAAGGTAACCCCCCACCTCCATGAGGTCAACAGCCCTAAGGTAACCCCTTAACCCCTCCCACCTCCATGAGGGCAGGGCCTAAGGTAACCCCTTAACCCCTCCCACCTCCATGAGTGCGGCTGAGTCTCCAGCTTCCTGGTGCCACTCGAAGGAGGTCAGTCCCTTGTCGTCTTTGCTCCTGATCCCGTTGAGGATCAGCGTGTCCTGAGGCTGGACCACCCGGTCCTGTCCTGCGTCTGCCAGCGGGGGGAGGTCATCATCATCTGGGGGAGGGGCCACACAGCATCACATGTTACAACATGTTATATACATCAGGGATACGACATGTTATATACATCAGGGATATAGCATGTGATGATGTTAGGGATATGGCATGTGATGATGTTAGGGATATAGCATGTGATGATGTTAGGGATGTGATGATGTTAGGGATACTGCATGTGATGATGTTAGGGATATAGCAGGTGATGATGTTAGGGATATAGCATGTGATGATGTTAGGGATACTGCATGTGATGATGTTAGGGATACTGCATGTGATGATGTTAGGGATACTGCATGTGATGATGTTAGGGATATAGCATGTGATGTTAGGGATATAGCATGTGATGATGTTAGGGATATAGCATGTGATGATGTTAGGGATATAGCATGTGATGATGTTAGGGATACTGCATGTGATGATGTTAGGGATACTGCATGTGATGATGTTAGGGATATAGCATGTGATGATGTTAGGGATGTGATGATGTTAGGGATACTGCATGTGATGATGTTAGGGATACTGCATGTGATGATGTTAGGGATATAGCATGTGATGATGTTAGGGATATAGCATGTGATGATGTTAGGGATGTGATGATGTTAGGGATACTGCATGTGATGATGTTAGGGATATAGCATGTGATGTTAGGGATATAGCATGTGATGATGTTAGGGATATAGCATGTGATGATGTTAGGGATATGGGATGTGATGATGTTAGGGATATAGCATGTGATGATGTTAGGGATATAGCATGTGATGATGTTAGGGATATGGCATGTGATGATGTTAGGGATACTGCATGTGATGATGTTAGGGATGTGATGATGTTAGGGATATAGCATGTGATGATGTTAGGGATATAGCATGTGATGATGTTAGGGATATAGCATGTGATGATGTTAGGGATGTGATGATGTTAGGGATATAGCATGTGATGATGTTAGGGATATAGCATGTGATGATGTTAGGGATATAGCATGTGATGATGTTAGGGATATAGCATGTGATGATGTTAGGGATATAGCATGTGATGATGTTAGGGATGTGATGATGTTAGGGATATAGCATGTGATGATGTTAGGGATATAGCATGTGATGATGTTAGGGATATAGCATGTGATGATGTTAGGGATATAGCATGTGATGATGTTAGGGATATAGCATGTGATGATGTTAGGGATACTGCATGTGATGATGTTAGGGATACTGCATGTGATGATGTTAGGGATATAGCATGTGATGATGTTAGGGATATAGCATGTGATGATGTTAGGGATATAGCATGTGATGATGTTAGGGATATAGCATGTGATGATGTTAGGGATACTGCATGTGATGATGTTAGGGATACTGCATGTGATGATGTTAGGGATATGGCATGTGATGATGTTAGAAATATAGCATGTGATGATGTTAGGGATGTGATGATGTTAGGGATATAGCATGTGATGTTAGGGATATAGCATGTGATGATGTTAGGGATACTGCATGTGATGATGTTAGGGATATAGCATGTGATGATGTTAGGGATATGGCATGTGATGATGTTAGGGATACTGCATGTGATGATGTTAGGGATACTGCATGTGATGATGTTAGGGATATGGGATGTGATGATGTTAGGGATGTGATGATGTTAGGGATATAGCATGTGATGATGTTAGGGATACTGCATGTGATGATGTTAGGGATATGGGATGTGATGATGTTAGGGATGTGATGATGTTAGGGATATAGCATGTGATGATGTTAGGGATATAGCATGTGATGATGTTAGGGATATAGCATGTGATGATGTTAGGGATATAGCATGTGATGATGTTAGGGATACTGCATGTGATGATGTTAGGGATATAGCATGTGATGATGTTAGGGATATGGCATGTGATGATGTTAGGGATATGGGATGTGATGATGTTAGGGATATAGCATGTGATGATGTTAGGGATATAGCATGTGATGATGTTAGGGATATGGCATGTGATGATGTTAGGGATACTGCATGTGATGATGTTAGGGATATAGCATGTGATGATGTTAGGGATATGGCATGTGATGATGTTAGGGATATGGGATGTGATGATGTTAGGGATATAGCATGTGATGATGTTAGGGATATAGCATGTGATGATGTTAGAAATATAGCATGTGATGATGTTAGGGATGTGATGATGTTAGGGATATAGCATGTGATGTTAGGGATATAGCATGTGATGATGTTAGGGATACTGCATGTGATGATGTTAGGGATATAGCATGTGATGATGTTAGGGATATGGCATGTGATGATGTTAGGGATACTGCATGTGATGATGTTAGGGATATAGCAGGTGATGATGTTAGGGATATAGCATGTGATGATGTTAGGGATACTGCATGTGATGATGTTAGGGATATGGGATGTGATGATGTTAGGGATGTGATGATGTTAGGGATATAGCATGTGATGATGTTAGGGATATAGCATGTGATGATGTTAGGGATATAGCATGTGATGATGTTAGGGATGTGATGATGTTAGGGATATAGCATGTGATGATGTTAGGGATATAGCATGTGATGATGTTAGGGATATAGCATGTGATGATGTTAGGGATATAGCATGTGATGATGTTAGGGATATAGCATGTGATGATGTTAGGGATATAGCATGTGATGATGTTAGGGATATGGGATGTGATGATGTTAGGGATATAGCATGTGATGATGTTAGGGATACTGCATGTGATGATGTTAGGGATGTGATGATGTTAGGGATATAGCATGTGATGATGTTAGGGATATAGCATGTGATGATGTTAGGGATATAGCATGTGATGATGTTAGGGATATAGCATGTGATGATGTTAGGGATATAGCATGTGATGATGTTAGGGATATAGCATGTGATGATGTTAGGGATATAGCATGTGATGATGTTAGGGATATAGCATGTGATGATGTTAGGGATATAGCATGTGATGATGTTAGGGATATAGCATGTGATGATATAGGAGGGTCAACACCACTGGAGAGACTGCAGTCTGCTTTCCAGGCTGGCTGAGTGCGTCAGAAGGCGTCATCAATCCAAGCTAGATAGCGTGAGATTGTACAGATTACATGGTAACTACCTGTGGGGCTGCTAGTACAGTTACAGTACATTGCATTGTGTACCAGGCATCGCTGAACACTACACTGCTAAACTACACACTGATAGGACTTTTGTTCATTATTTTCCAAACCATAAACTCCCTAGAGAACTCTTTTCTCCCAGGTATTAAGAGCTGAAACTGAAAGCTGTAAAAGGAGGGAATGATCTCTGGCCTGTGTAGACATGTCAAGTAGGCCTTGCTTCACCTCAGGACAGTTGATGTCTATCTCAGACAACAAAACAGTTCAGTAAATAAGTTTCCCTCTTCAACCTACTTATGTTCCAGGTGTAAGTTTAGTTGTGGATAATGTGTATTCCATGAACATGAATCAACATCATTTTTGGTATGAATTAATATCTTACTGGGTGGCACTTTATCTGCGAGGTGACTCTCATAGACGGTGTCTAGGATGTAGCTTGTGTATCCAGTCTTCTTGACGAATCGACAGACGTATTCCTTCTTGTAAAGACAATTAAAGAGAAAACACGACTTGATAAGACCCTCCTCCTCGGTGTTTTCCATGAATGCAACATTGCACTTCGGGTCTTTACAACAGGAACGGACGCATTCCTTGTCGCGCTGAACTTTCGGTGAGGCGATAAATGTCGCACCGTCGTTGACTGATTCGTCAGCGTCAAGAACGAAATTCTCACGACCCTTCTTGTATTTTTCTAGACATTGTTCCCCGAAATCCTGGGCCTCCGAACAGCCAAGAAAAAACAACTGAAGCAACACAAAGGCTGCTGATAATCCAATTGGAAAATAAGTCATTTTAAAAGTCATAGAACCAGGAGTCCAAAACAACAAATCCACAATGATATTCCACTGGTATCTGAAATCGTTAACAAATAATGATATTTAAAGAAGGTTTGGGACAGAATACAACCTACAAAAGCGAGTTTCTTTACTTGCAAGTATCAACACACATGTACACACCGATTAATTTAGTTTCACAAGTCGTCATATTGGAATCTTAAGAAGTACAAACAAAGTCCGATAACGTTGTCAAACAACCAAACACTAAGGTGGTTTCTTACCTGCAGTTCCAGTTTAATACAAACTATTAGGAGATACCAAAATGTAGGCCTACAATTCTTTATAGATTCTAAATTAACGATAGGAATCTTTTTCTATTTCCTGTTCAGGTGTGTCTCTCTCGACCAGTGGGTTACCTGTGAGAGATACAGGAAGTGTAATTCTACCCCAGCAGCCTACGTCGGATGTGATGACTCCATTTCCAGGAAAAGTGCCACTCCTATTCATCAGAATCAGAATCAGAAAGGGTTTTAATCGCCATGAAAGTCTGCACAGACAGAATTTACTTTGGCAGGAAGGTGTATACATTCAACATATAGGAATATATCTTAAATAAGTGGTGTAAATTTACCGTGTGGAGTAGAATATTAAAGAGTAGACTTTTAAAAAATCAATAAGGGTATGTTGTAATATTGGTCAGATAGAGCCTCTCTCAATAATCCCGTAATAATAAATAACATTATCAATTATGTTTATGGATAAATTATCTATTATTTCACGACGTTAATGGTGCAAAATTTCAGACCAGTTAGTGTGCTATAGAGTTTGTCTGACTAAAATAACTGGTAGGCATGAGACTATTCAAATATTTATGGTTTCTTTCTTCGTTCTTAACATTAAATATTATTTTAGAGAAATAAAGATGTAAAGTTTGAATAACAAAAAATATTAGCATCTTTGTCATGGCTTCTTCTGTAAACCATATATTTGCTAATTCTGTTTTCAACCACAAGGTGGCAGTCTCGCGTTGGTTTACAGGAGCACGGCAAGGGCCGTGCAGCAATAATGTAGTAATTTACCTCAGAAAAGAGACCCTCATTCTGGCTTGTCCAGGTGTTACTAATTTCCATTTGCTCATGTCATTCATTCATGTTCACACACACAAACACACACACACACACATACACAGGGAGGAGTGTAGAGGGATATGGGTGGTGTGTAGGGAGTGGAGGGGTGTGTAGGGAGGTGGAGGGAGTGGAGGGGTGTGGTAGGGAGGTGGAGGGTGTGTAGGGAGGTGGAGGGAGGTGAGGGAGGTGGAGGGGTGTGTAGGAGGTGTGGAGAGAGGTTGAGGGAAGGTGGAGGAGTGGTAAAAAAAGGTGGGGTGTAGGGAAAAGGTGGAGCCCCCCCCCCGGAGTTGCCGAGGAGGGTTTGATCGGAAGGTTTAGGGAGTGGAGGGAGGTGGAGAGGTGATGTCTGGAGTGGAACGGAGTTGGAGGGGTGTGTCGTAGGTGGAGTGATGTGGACGTGAGTGTTTAGGTTTGTGTAGTAGTTCGTATGTTTCTTTAGCGGTGTGTCGGGAGGTGAAGGTAGGTGGAGGGGTGGAGGGGGGTGAGGTAGGGAGGGAGGTGGAGGTAGGTTGAGGGGTTTGTGGAATGAGGTGAGGGGGGTGAGGGGTGTGTAGGGAGTTGGTGGGGTTTTTTTCTTTTTTTTTTCTTTTTTTTTCTTGCTTTTGCGGTTCTGTTGTCTTTCATTTTTCTTTGGTTGCTTCGTTGTCTTTCTGTTCTTTTATATTTTGCTTTTTTTGTGTCGTTTTGTTTCTTGTCTTAGCTGGCGTGTTTGTTTTCATTTTTTTTTATCTTTCTATTATCGTTCCGGTTTCTTGTTACTTTTTATTTTCGTTCTTCTTTCTGTTTCTATTCTTCTGGTTGCTTTTTGTGTTTTATCTTTTGCTTTGCTTTTGTCCTTTGTTGTTGTCTTTCTGTTTCGTATTTTTCTTTCTTTTCCTTTCTTTTTCTGTCTTTTTTTCTTTTTTGTTATTTTCTTTCTTGTTTCTTGGCGTTGCTGTTGTTTCTTTAGCTGTCTTTTTTTTTCTTTTCTTTTTTTTTCTTTTTTTGTTTTTTCAATCCTGATTTCCTTGTTCTTGCTCTTTCTTTTTCTCTTTTATTCTTTCTTTCTTTGTTCTACCGTCTTTTCCTCTTCTCTGGTGGCTGGGTCTATTTGGCGGCGGTTTGTTCCGGTCGGTGGCCGGCCTTGGGGTTTGGCTGGGCTTTGCGCGGGGTGTGTCTGCTCTGGGTCCGGAGTGGCGCCGGGCGGTCTGTGCGTCTTGCGTGAGCGTGCTTTTTGCGTGCGGGCTTGGCGGGAGTTCCCTGCTTCTATCCCTGGTCCCTGGTCCCCTGCTTCCCTCTCCTCTCTGTGTGCCGTTGCAGAACCTTATCATGGTACGGTATGAATAATTTGTTTACCTCGAAAGGTGAGGCTGCAGAGGTGCTTAATATTGAGTGGTTGGTAACAACGGTGGATCATCCAGTTGGCAGGGCAGGTCTCCAGTGATCGACACCACTGCAAAACACAAACAGATCTGCATTGTTAGTATCGTCACCCGATCTGTGGAACTCTGGTTGTAGTTCTTTCTACCATTGTTGCCCTCTTTTGTAGTTTACTAGTTTGGCTCTGAACCACATCCGAGGGGTGGAAGTGTCTTTTGCAAAAGCTGATATTTGACTTTGTCTTAACGCGTGGATGCAGCCACACGTGTTTCCTTAAGCGTGAATCCTCCTGACAGGATGTGACCTCACTTATCCCGCCCATGCATGATTTATGAAGGTGTAATGAGGATGCTAATTTGACTTCAAGGTTATTGAACGTACACCTGATAAGAGTGTTATAAATGGTAAGAAAGGGTATCTTACACTCAGCAGTGAAGTCTCTCTGTAGTGATGAGTGAAATAAGAGAGACTCACCTCAGCATGAAGTCTTCGTATCTGGTAGTAATGAGTGGATAATAGATAGACGACACTCCACCTCAAGCAGTGAAGTCTTCTCTGGTAGTGATGAGTGGAATAAGAGAGAGACCTCCACCTCAGCAGGAGTCTTCTCTGGTAGTGAGAGTGGATCAGAGAGACCTCACCTCAGCAGTGAAGTCTTCTCTGGTAGTGATGAGTGGAATAAGAGATAAGAGCGACATTCCAACACACAGATCGCATGCATTAAAAACAAGACAACGACTTCTTTGAGACACTTACTCTCTTTGAGGGACTTGTTGCTCTTGTCGGTTAGCTGTACTGATTTACTGCTTGTACTCGCTGTGAATATCTTCTTGTTGTCTTGCTTTCCTACAGGTACACTCTTGCACGTTATGAGTTCATGTTGTTTAAAAGTGTAATTTGTTTATGCTCTTCATGTTTCTGCCCAATTGGCACTTATTTGCTGTTCACAATGTATGCTTCATGTTGGTGGGCAGCCACAATGTGTTTTGGTCAATTGGTTATGATCATTGACTATGCACATTTGGTAAAGCTCTCTCTTGGAAAAGTCGCTTTGGATGAATTGCTAATTTAATAAATGTCCCATGTTACTGTAACTGGGCAGTGTTAACTCAGTGAGTGTTACTGTAAACAGGGCAGTATTTCTGTGGCCTTTTACCTCAGTTCCTTGGTTTTATCACTATGCAATTGACTATGCTCTTCCTTAGCAGGGAGGAGAGGTCGAGTATACAGGGACACACGTGCACGAAGGTCTACGCACACACACACATCACACACACAGCACACACACCACACAACACACACAACAACACCCACACAACACACATACACACAGCACAAACACACAAAAACACACACACAGCACACACCACACACACCCGACACACCACACACACACAACACACACAAACACACACACACACACAAAACACACACACACACACACAAACACACACACCACACATCTCGTTACTATCCTCACATAATGAAGAGAACGGTGAGCTAGAGGAGGAGGAGGGAGGAGGAGCGGATAATCGAGGGAGGGTAGAGTAGGGAGGGAGAGGAGAGAGGGAGGGAGAGGAGGAGAGGAGGGAGAGGAGGGAGGAGCAGATCGACACAGCGAAGCAGCAGGACAGAGAGCAGTAGTAGAGCTGGATCAGGAGAGGTAACTGAAGAATGAGCGGGGCGGAGAGAGAGACGGACTGTGTGAGAAGCGGAGAGAGAGGAGGACGAGACTCATACACACGAGTAGGTGATGGGAGACAAACACAGAGAGAAAGAGAGCGAAGCGGGTAGTGAGACAGAGAGCGAGAGAGCAGGTAGTGATGACTGAGAGAGCGACGAGAAGGGTAGTGACAGAGAGAGAGAGTAGAGAGAGAGAGAAGAGAGATGAGAGAGAGAGAGAGCGAGGAGAGAGAGGAGAGCGAGAGAGAGAGACGAGCACAGTAGTGAGACCAGAGAGAGAGCCGTGAGTGTGTCCCTGCTTCTCTCCAGAGGCTGTGGCTAGCAGCAGGCATGGCTTCTGAGTCCAGCACCCAGTCCAGGGTGATGTTCCAGACCTCGGACAAGACCCAAGAGAACGCACAGCGCAAGCTGGGGAAGCTCACAGTCAAGTACAACCGCAAGGACCTGCAGAGGAGGCTGGACATCGAGGAGTGGATCGACGGACAGCTGCACCTGCTCTTAGACTGTGAGGTAGGAAGCGTGCACACACACACACACACTCTCACACACACACTCCCACCTGCTCTTAGACTGTGAGGTAGGGAGCGTGCACACACACACACACACACTCTCACACACACACTCCCACCTGCTCTTAGACTGTGAGGTAGGGAGTGTGCTGCTGTCTGCTCACACACACACACACTCCCACACACACTCACACACACTCACTCACTCTGTGTTGGGTCCCAGGAGGAGAGGTGTGGGAGGAGAGCGGGGGAGGCAGGGAGCACACAGGAGCTGTGCGTGTGGGGGGAGGGAGAGAGAGCGATGGTGAACTGAAAACAGGTGTGGGTGTGCACACAGATTAGTTTGAACGTTGCTGCAACTGCTTTGCCAATTCTTTGGAGCGGAACATCTTGGAGGTGTGTGGGAAGGCTGCTGTATCAGCCTGCAGTTTGCTCCAGGGTGGTATCACGGGTGATAAGATAAAACCCTCTGCATTCTCACGGCGCCAAGAGTATTTCACATGACATCACTTCTACGTTGCATCACTTTGACAAGAGGAAACATTATCTAGCAGAAACACTCGTCACCTTGACACAGTGATGTGTTTTGTGCTGGTGAAGCACGCAGGCTTATTCTGAGCAGGAGGATGTAACCATCTCGCCCCCCAGCTGTGTGACAGGTTCAGACGGGGCTAAAACCTGCTTCTGCTTCCTCGCTGGTTTGCAGTCTGAGCATGTCTGAGAACGTGAGAGGTTTACCGCTGCGACCACAGCAGGGAGCCTCGCTGGGAACGGAAGCTATTTAGGGTCTCCCCCTACCGCCCCCCCCCAACACCGCCCCCCCCACCCGCCACCCTCCCACCCCTTCTCTCGCATTTAGTTCAACAGACCCTATAATGCTTCTCTGGTATTTTCTGGGCTGGAATCAGAGTCTGTTATGTCAGAGCTTCGACTCATCAATCTGCTGGGCGTTCCCTGGGATGCCATGGCAACAGGGGACTGGCTGTGACGAGGAGACACGACAGAGGGGAGTTAGAGGGACGGGAAGCTTGATGGATGTGGCTCGGATGTGGGTCGGATGACAGCGAGCGACGCAGCCAGGCTTGGACGCTGCGACGGGGAGGACGGCGGATGAGGTTTCTCATTTGGTGAGGGACGTCATCCGAAGGGGCTTAGGCAGAGCGTCCCAGATGGTCGCTGCCCTCCAGCATGTCCTCCTCTGCCAAGAAAGCCCCTCCATATGGTCTCAGGATGCAGGCGGCAGAGTAGAGGGCATGAGAGGGATGTGGAGCGTGGAGCGTGGATGTGGAGCGTGGATGTGGAGCGTGGATGTGGAGCGTGGATGTGGAGAGAGGGAGCGTGGAGGGGAGCGTGGGATGTGGGAGGGGTGGATGTGGCGCGTGGATGTGGAGGGAGGCAGAGCGTGGATGTGGAGAGCGGATGTGGAGCGGGATGTGGAGCGTGGATGTGGATGTGGAGCGTGGATGTGGAGCGTGGATGTGGAGAGCGGATGTGGAGCGTGGGGTGTGGAGCGTGGATGTGGAGCGTGGATGTGGAGCGTGGATGTGGATGTGGAGGGTGGATGTGGAGCGTGGATGTGGATGTGGAGGGTGGATGTGGAGGGAGGCAGCGTGGATGTGGAGAGCGGATGTGGAGCGTGGATGTGGAGCGTGGATGTGGATGTGGATGTGGAGCGTGGATGTGGAGCGTGGATGTGGAGAGCGGATGTGGAGCGTGGATGTGGAGAGTGGATGTGGAGAGTGGATGTGTGCATCCCAGTGGCAGCAGAGGCCTAGAGGAAACTTGGTTCTGGGAAACATAGTGACGTGTTGAAGTCCAGGTGAAGAGATGGCGCTGGCCAGTGACACCAGCCTGTAAGCCAGCCTCCGAGGATCGTCACCAGAGGGCAGGGAGTCTGAAGCCAGCAGGGCATCAGGTTCAACAGGATCACGTTCTCTCCAAGAGACGAGTCTGTGACTGACAGCCAGCTCCTCCAATCAGCTGAGGCTTCTCCCAGTGTGCCTACCAGGAAGCCAGCGTGGGGGGATTCGATTTAAACACGTTTAAGAAACATCTGTGTGCCCGGGGATCAAACACTGCAGCTTCCCTGTTTCCTAAATATAAACTCCACAAAGCACGGCTTCCTCCTGTGCCTCATCCTATCAGCCACCAGCTCCTACTCCATCTGGTAATACATGCAGATACATCTGAGAGGGGGTGTGTGCTGAAGGAGAGCTTAATCTCAGAGCTCTAAACAGGGAGCGGGGGGGGTTGCAGTACTGGTCTTAACCCTTGTGTTATCTTCGGGTCATTGTGACCCTTCAGTCATTGTGACCCCCCCACGTGTTGTGACAACTGTTTGGACCAGGGTTGGAGGGGGGGAACCCTCACAGGAAAGGCTCTTTATGACTGTAGAATGGGATCCCTGCATGATTGATGAGATGATAACAGATATCCGTGTAACACTAGAATCATCCTTTATGTGGTGATGAGGGCGCTTCACACATTACCGTAACACCACTTACCTTAATACCACATTAAAAAAAATACGATATTAACGATTCGAATTTCCCATCGGATTCAAGTGATGACTCGGCAGAATGCAGTGGGGGGAAGGCTGCAGTGAGGGGAAGGCTGCAGTGTGGGGAAGGCTGCAGTGTGGGGAAGGCTGCAGTGTGGGGAAGGCTGCAGTGTGGGGAAGGCTGCAGTGAGGGGAAGGCTGCAGTGAGGGGAAGGCTGCAGTGTGGGGAAGGCTGCAGTGAGGGGAAGGCTGCAGTGAGGGGAAGGCTGCAGTGTGGGGAAGGCTGCAGTGTGGGGAAGGCTGCAGTGTGGGGAAGGCTGCAGTGTGGGGAAGGCTGCAGTGAGGGGAAGGCTGCAGTGTGGGGAAGGCTGCAGTGTGGGGAAGGCTGCAGTGTGGGGAAGGCTGCAGGGTGGGAAAGGCTGCAGTGTGGGGAAAGCTGCAGTGTGGGAAAGGCTGCAGTGTGGGGAAGGCTGCAGTGAGGGGAAGGCTGCAGTGAGGGGAAGGCTGCAGTGTGGGGAAAGCTGCAGTGTGGGAAAGGCTGCAGTGTGGGGGAAGGCTGCAGTGAGGGGAAGGCTGCAGTGAGGGGAAGGCTGCAGGGTGGGGAAGGCTGCAGTGAGGGGAAGGCTGCAGTGAGGGGAAGGCTGCAGGGTGGGGAAGGCTGCAGTGAGGGGAAGGCTGCAGTGTGGGGAAGGCTGCAGTGTGGGGAAGGCTGCAGTGTGGGGAAGGAGCTGCAGTGTGGGGAAGGCTGCAGTGTGGGGAAGGCTGCAGTGTGGGGAAGGCTGCAGTGAGGGAAAGGCTGCAGTGAGGGGAAGGCTGCAGTGAGGGGAAGGCTGCAGGGTGGGTAGCCAGCCTCGCCCGTGTGGAAGCATTTTACACTCAGTCCCTTGTGGAGCTGCATTATTCAGCAACGTCTCTAATTCATCCACACGCTGCCGGGGGTCTACGGTGGCGCTGGGCATCACCTCGCCTGCTCCTGGGTGTCACCGACTTTCACTTTGTGAGGAGTAGCGTGTTTGTTTACAAACACAATGAAGACAGAGGTGGACATTCCTCAGTAATAATCACGTAATCAGTAAGCTATATTGAATGTAATAAAGCCCGAGCAATAGGCCTACCGTAATTATACTTAAGTACCTGATAGCTTGATAAGTTATCCTGACACGACAGCCAATCCCCAGAGGAGAGGTAGGCATGTGACCTCTGGATTCTGTGTCATGGACTGTTCTGATTGGTCTACAGACCTGGCAGTAGATATCAGAGGAGCACACGGGAGTGCTGGGCAGGGGACCGTAAATTCCTACCCCACTAAGCATCTCCTTCGTTGATTAGCTCTCTTCTCATCCAGAAACCTACCTGTGTGTGTGTGTTCACTAGGGCAGCCATTAAAACCCCCAGACTGGAAAATACTCATTTTAAAGGGCCCCCACTTATCAAGTCGTGAAAGTTCTCCTGCTGACTCCAGATATTTGCCTGCTCACTGTTCCATGGCCTTGAGTAGCCATCATGATTTCCTCCTGCAGATGCTCTCCTACATGGAGACAAGGACCAGATCTGAGCGGACTGGGGTTGTCCTTGTATTTGTTTTAGATGAGTCATGTGCTGTACCATCATCTAATCTCTCTTTCCAGTTCAACAAATCAAATCAACATTTATTTGTATAGCCCTTTTTACACGCAAGCATGTCACGGAGGGCTTCACACACGCCCATAGAGCTGCCCCTCAACCAACCTAAAACCCTCAAGGAAGACAAGGAAAAACTCCCAGAAAAAACTAAATGCAAGAGAAAAAATGGAAAGAAACCTCGGGAGGAGCAATTCAGTGAGGGATCCCCTCCTCCAGTTGTCAGGTGATCGTTACATCTCAGGGTCTGCAGTGCTGCAGACAGTCCTCTGGGGGGTTCAAGCTTGTCTTAACAATTTGAAGAGCTGATGAGATGTCTTTGGCAGAGCTAGGTTATACATTTCCATCCAAAAGTATCTTCTCTTCTACCTCAAAAATCATTTGACCTCTCAGTGGAATACACGTTTGAGCTGCGATGTGTAATGAAATGATCCTTCCGATTGAAGTGAATCTCAGCTTCCCGGATGGCAGAACAGAACAGCAGCTGGTTAATCACCCATGAAGTCAGATGGCGTCAGGCTATTCTCCAGCTCTCAGTCTTCCTGCCCTAAACCCTGCTCACCGTACACTGCCTAATGTCAGTTGCATACATTGCGAGCAGAATCCCCGACATCGTGACTGCTGACAGAGGAAAACACCACAGCTTGTATTTTTGGTCACACTATAAGTATTGTTTTTGTTGTGCGATCTCTGCTGGTGTGGCAGGTCTGGACTGTCTCATTGTTTTGTGTCGGTGGGCAACCCTATTCAGTTCCCTGGGTGGGACAGGGGGGGTCAGTGGCAAGGCAGAGAGCCCTGCTTGCTGTGTGGTAAACAAACAAGGTTCCAGTGTCCATGAGAATGTTAATGTGCTTCAGGGATAAGCGAGGGACAGATCTTATTGTTTTACACCAACTGGATCTCAAGAGATGGATGAGAATGGGGATGCGAGAGAGAAACAAGAAAGAGAGAAAGAAAGAAAGAGAAGAACAGAAAGAAAGAAGAGAACGAAAGAAAGAAAGCAAGAAAGAAAGAAAGAAAGAAAGACAGAAAGAAAGAAGAGAAAGAAAGGGAGAAAGAGGAAAGAAAGAGAAAGAAAGCAGAAGACAGCAAGAAGAAAGAAAGAAAGACACGAAAGCAATCGAAAGACAACGAAAGACAGACACTCACGCCCTCCACGCACATCAAAGACTCCCTCACTCCCTACTATCACTATCCCCGAATCCCTCCCTCATCTCTACTCCCTCTACACTCTCCCTCCCTCTCCCTCTCCCTCTCCCCCTCTCCTCTCTCTCCAGGAAGAAGAGATACCAGAGCTAGAGATTGACATAGATGAGCTTTGGATCTTCCTGACGAGGAGCAGAGAGCCAGACTGCATGTGAGTACAGCAGGTTGTCATGGGAGACACAAAGACACCAAACCTCGGCTGTGTAGTATGGCGGCACAGCCGAACCCGTCACCCTGACGACAGTATCGAAACCCCAAACATCCTGAAACTGACAGCATGAATACAAACATAGTTCATGTGTATTGAATGTCAACAAGAGAGGAGAAATCCAGTAATCGACATTACGGCTTGTCTGATTATACGGGACAAGTGATTTCTGCAAAGTGTTTGACCCAAGCTCTTTACACAATGTCTGAGGCAAGAGAGCAATGTCCACTCCGGTTACTCAAACCTGATTGTTTCGTGGTATTTTACAGGAGTTATTGCTCGGGTGTGGCAAGCCAAAAGAGGTGAGGCGAGTTTCTGTGACATCTGGTGTTTATGTGTGTGATTTTACGCTGGTATTTGTTTTTGAGAAAGCGTTGTAAAATGCTTTTGTTTTTCTTCCTCCCCCGCAGGACTTTATCAACGGGCTGCTTTATAGAATGAAGGGCCTTCGGAAAATGTCAGGCCCCTTGAAGAAATAACGATCAAATGAATCGAGGTCAAATCAAGAATGTAGACGATGTGAAGCCCCTCCACTGTTCCCAGTTAGCTGGTGGTGAGGATGACGACTGGGCCCTCTCCCTGCTCACAGGGGCCCATTACCAGAGTGATTGTTAGTGATTAGCGTTTTTTATGACTTATTTATGGACAGTTTTAACTTCTTGACTCCCTCATACACACAAGTATACATACAATGCAGCAGTGCTATTGTTGAAAGATGTCTCTTACTCACATGGAATGTTTTAGTGCAAGACTTGTACATTTTTGGTTGCCTGTTTATGTACATAATATTTTTGTTCAGATAACAGTGTTGTATCTTAAAATAAAACACATTTTCAAAAGAGGATGTAACCGTAAAGGTTACGCGGAATTCATAAAATCTGTATTTTTTTTAACCTACCAGTAAAATGGACTTGAGTGCTCCCATCTCTGCACACGAGGCTTGATGGGAAACGACAGGCGCCTCGGGAGCACACACACACACACACACACACACACACGCACACACACTCACACACACGCACACGCACACACACACTAAGCCAGGAGGCGGCCGGTTCCATTATCCCGTCCATTTCCTGTGTGTGATCACAGCGTGTGTGTGTGTGTGATCACAGCGTGTGTGTGTGATCACAGTGTGTGTGTGTGTGTGTGTGTGTGTGATCACAGCGTGTGTGTGTGTGTGTGTGTGTGTGTGTGTGTGTGTGTGTGTGATCACAGCGTGGCAGGCGTGCCCAGAGTAGACAAACACAACAAGGTAAAAACCACCATCTGGGCCTTAATGGACCAAAGCCCTGGAGGTTAGCCTCATTACGGCCCGGCCTGCTCAGCTAGCACAGCCTGCTCAGCTAGCACAGCCTGCTCAGCTAGCACAGCTAGCACAGCCTGCTCAGCTAGCACAGCCTGCACAGCTAGCACAGCCTGCTCAGCTAGCACAGCCTGCACAGCTAGCACAGCGTGCTCAGCTAGCACAGCTAGCACAGCTAGCACAGCCTGCTCAGCTAGCACAGCCTGCACAGCTAGCACAGCGTGCTCAGCTAGCACAGCTAGCACAGCTAGCACAGCCTTCTCAGCTAGCACAGCGTGCTCAGCTAGCACAGCCTGCTCAGCTAGCACAGCGTGCTCAGCTAGCACAGCCTGCTCAGCTAGCACAGCTAGCACAGCTAGCACAGCCTGCTCAGCTAGCACAGCGTGCTCAGCTAGCACAGCCTGCTCAGCTAGCACAGCGTGCTCAGCTAGCACAGCCTGCTCAGCTAGCACAGCCTGCTCAGCTAGCACAGCTAGCACAGCCTGCTCAGCTAGCACAGCGGTTATTTACGCTGATCAGACCGCTCTCTGGCCCCGTCTCTACATCATACTAGGAGGGACTTTGGCAGAAAGTTCACTTCGAATAAATCTAAAGAATTTCCCCCGTTTCCTAGACCAGAGAATAATATTTGGGTCGTAACACTCGTCCATTTAAAACTAATGTCATTTGTCCTTTGCGCACTTTTACCGATATTAATAAAGACAAGCCTTGTTTAATGACTATTGTGCCGTTCCTGTGCCAGCAATGGGTTTGTCAGATAGCCTGAAAAATCCGATTTTCATTCGTAATTTGAAATCTCAGCTTGCCAGTAAACGTCATCGTAGATCTGGAAGACATCACACACTAGAGGTACGGCAGGAGTGATGTTGTGTCTCAGCCAAACACACGACAGAGTCACTGCCTGCCAAGAGGAAACAAAGCTCTCTGTAATCCCTTTATACGGGCTCCTCAGTGGGCCTCTAGTGACACGCTGACAGTGTCTGGGATGCACATCATCTCACACCAGACACTGAGTGTGTGTGAGAGAGAGAGAGAGAGAGAGAGAGAGAGGGGTAGGGAGGGATGGGGGGGTGAGAGGAGAGAGAGAGAGAGAGGGTTAGGGAGGGATGGGGGGGTGAGAGAGGGAAAGAGAGAGAGAGAGGGGGGGGGTGAGAGAGAGAGAGAGAGAGGAGAGAGAGAGAGAGAGAGAGGGTTAGGGAGGGATGGGGGCGAGAGGGGAAAGTGGCTGTTACATTCAAAGTTGTTAAATTTAGACAATCTTATCCAGTTTACGAAGATCAAATCAGTAGTGTTCCACTCAGAAACCACGACTAAAGCAGTCCAGCTACCAGACTTTATTTAGAAGAATTCCAATAAATCCGTAAGATTAGAGTATTGTTAAAATACAATATTTAACATGTTATGTGAGTAAACCAGAGTTACGTCACAGTCATTTGAGCGATTACACATTAACAGCACAAATCTGACAAGTGCCCGACAGGTTTAAAATCACTAACTTGTTACAGCATTAGATGAATCTAGGGTACATTACAGAGCTACAGCCTAATCTGTAACATAGCAACATGACTACAGCTCTGCACCGGCGAAGAACAATAGGTTGAATTTAGAACTGTGTTCTGTGAACCAGAAGTGGTTGTACAGTGCCCAGTCCCACCTACAGAATCAGACTGTCACTCTGGGACTGCCCAGGCCTGACACCTCACGTCCTGTTCCTGACACCTCACGTCCTGTTCCTGACACCTCACGTCCTGTTCTTGGTCTTCCGGGGAGCCGTGTAGCTGGCCGTGCGATGCTCCTTCCTGTCGTACTTATCATGGCCCCTCCCTGGGAGGAGATGAAGAGGAACTGGAATTAATCCTAAAGGATCCGTCATACACAGCTCTGCTCTACTCTGACGTTCAGCAGGGTGGCGGAGGCTAAGATTAGATTTATCTAGGTCATGGCTTTAGGGTAAAATAGTATGTAACTAGAACATTTGAGCAAATCCATGTATTTCTGCATTCCAGGGATTTACACTCTGCAAAACACAACAGTACGTGTGCAGTGACACGTAGCACAGCTAGCAGCAGATGTACCTGTAGTACAGCTAGCATCATATGTACCTTTAGCACAGCTAGCACCAGATGTACCTGTAGCAGAGCTAACAGCAGCATAGCTAGCAGCAGCATAGCTAACAGCAGGTGTACCTGTAGCAGAGCTAACAGCAGCATAGCTAGCAGCAGCACAGCTAACAGCAGATGTACCTGTAGCATAGCTAACAGCAGCATAGCTAACAGCAGCATAGCTAGCAGCAGCACAGCTAACAGCAGATGTACCTGTAGCATAGCTAGCTAGCAGCAGCAGAGCTAACAGCAGAGTGTACCTGTAGCATAGCTAACAGCAGCAGAGCTAGCAGCAGCAGAGCTAACAGCAGATGTACCTGTAGCATAGCTAACAGCAGCAGCATAGCTAGCAGCAGGTGTACCTGAAGCAGCGGTTGCAGTACAGGTCTCCGTCGCAGGTGTGACAGCGGAGCGAGGCGTCCTCGTTGCAGATGCAGCACCAGGGAAGCTCCTCGTCATCAGAGTCCTGACGAGCCACGAGCGAGGGCCTGGTCTGGAGGCCCGGACCTACGGCCTGGAACAAAACATACATGTTCATTCAGCACAATACATACATGTTCATTCAGCACAAAACATACATGTTAATTTAGCACAAAACATACATGTTCATTCAGCACAAAACATACATGTTCATTCAGCACAAAACATACATGTTCATTCAGCACAAAACATACATGTTCATTCAGCACAAAACATACATGTTCATTCAGCACAATACATACATGTTCATTCAGCACAAAACATACATGTTCATTCAGCACAAAACATACATGTTCATTCAGCACAAAACATACATGTTCATTCAGCACAAAACATACATGTTCATTCAGCACAAAACATACATGTTCATTCAGCAGATGCAGCCTCTAGACCTGACAAACACCCCCCCCTCCCGTAACATCCATGTGTTCATGTAGTAAGACTTCTGTGTGTTGGTGTTACCGGTGTCTTGCTGGCAGCCTTCTTCTCGGTGTTCCTCGGGCCCGCTGTGCTCTGGAGGAATGTTGTACCCACTGGCCTCGTCCAGGGCAGCCTCCTCAGTGAGCTGCAGTAAACATGATGACAGCACGCTCAGAAACATCAACACAGCTCTCTCAACAGGGAGCTTTCACATTGATATAATCGAATGGAGAAACAGCGGCTCCTGGTGGTGATTCCAGGTATTGCGTGTGATTGGCATGTTGAGTGGGTGAACACTCACAGACCTGTTTCATGATCCTGGTCATGGCCTCCTCCTCGGACTCCTCCTCGCTGTATGGGTGCTGGAAGTCCTCCAGGGTGACTAGACAGCAGGAGGACATGACAAGAACAGAGCTGACACATGCTGACACATCTCCACCTAACAAGTACGCTGATGTAGCTACATTGAGGCCTTCACACTTGTCTGAAAAGGCTGTTCACTTTTTACATTCTGAAACAAGGCATTCGCGTCCTTTTGCAACTTCTTTTGATGACTATCGAGACTGCACATTTGAGCAAGGGATGACAGACAAATGTGCATAGCAACACAGGGCCATGTCATAATCCTATAGAAACACATTCTAAATACATCAATATCGACACAATATCGAATTGATAAATGACTAAATGACTAAATGAAATACATGAAATATTTGTCAAGCAACATGAACCGTCTCAGCTCTCACCACCTGCAGCCAAACCACCAGTACTGACTGACAGGACGGTGTTCTCCCAGGGCTTCAAATCAAATCAGAATGTATTTGTATAGCCCTTTTTACACGCAAGCATGTCACAGAGGGCTTCACATACGCCCATAGAGCTGCCCCTCAACCAACCTAAACCCTCAAGGAAGACAAGGAAAAACTCAAGGAAAAAATGTAAGAAACCTTGGGAGGAGCAATTCAGTGAGGGATCCCCTCCTCCAGAGACGGTTGGTGAAAGAGAGGAGCAGAACACAAGCTAAACAGAGTAATACTTCAGCTACCTTTATCAGGGTCCTGCCCCCTCAGCTGAGCCAGTCTCTTGGCCATCTGCAGCACGTGTTCCTGGGAGGCTCGGTCCTGTCTCAGCTCATCCACAGCCTCAGCCAGCAGGCGGCTCCCCTCAGCCTCCAGCCTCGCCTCAGCATCCAGCCTCCCCTCAGCCTCTAGCCTCCTGGCCTCGTGCGGCCCCTCGTCCAGGTTCTCCTCCAGACCCTCTCGCTTGTTCAGGTCGTTCTGAGGGCAGTCTGACCCCAGAACGGTGTGGTGTGTGAGTGTGTGTGTGTGTGAGAAGAGAACAAGGCTCCAGGTCAAAGTTTAGTCTGTGTGTGTTTGAAAGCATTGATATGGATTGAGCAGCGGTGTTTGACATACAACACAACACTTTTGAACGAGGGAAGTCTCTAGAGTCGTTACCATGGCGACTCGGCTGATTGTTGTCGATGGCGACTTCCTCTGACATCTGTGTGATCAGATCATTGGCCTGTTCTGTCTGGGTCCGGTTATCTGGCGGCTTGTGTACCTACACACAGGAAGTGGTCATAAAGATGCATGAATGAATGAACGTAAGGTTGCAGTGCACATCCTACCATGGTCTATGAATTAAAGTCTGTCGGAGTCATGTGGCTGAGCGGTTAGGGAATCGGGCTAGTAATCTCAAGGTTGCCAGATCGATTCCTGGCCGTGCCAAATGACGTTGTGTGTCCTTGGGCAAGGCACTTCACCCTACTTGCCTCGGGGGAATGTCCCTGTACTTACTGTAAGTCATTCTGGATAAGAGCATCTGCTAAATTACTAAATGTAAATGTCTGTGGTGTTACTGTGTATGGGAGCTCACAGGGGGAGGGGCTTGAGAGGGGAGGGGCCGGCCCTGCAGGGTTGCCAGGCGATCCTCCATCTCCCCTGCAGAAGGAGCCGGCTGGCTGGGGGCCTTCAGGGCAGCCAGGCGGGACTCTAGTTCCTGCTCGGATGGGATGGGCTCTGGTCAGGAGACGGACGGGGGAAACATAGGTGTTTGTGTTTCGTGCTTATGATAAGCAAGACTACAGCTGTTGTACCAGACCTAGCCATGTTGTTTCAAGACCCGTTCTTTTGAAACCAGGTGTGTTGGAAGAGGGAAACATCTAAAACAGACATTCCAAATATTTTACACTTCTCAGCCCACTTGCCATAGCTCAAATATAATCACCAGTGAACAACAGTATATATGAATATGTTGTGAGTTGAGAGTGTTTGAGAGGCTGGTCTAGACAGAGCATACTTGGTTTAGTGTCCTCTTTCAGCCTCTGCAGCCTCTCAGCGATAGCCTGGTCCTCTTTACTCAAGCCTCTGGTTGGTACGGGGGGGACGCCTGGGCCGGCTTTGGCTTTCCCGCTGCCTCCACTCCCTGCCTGACCTTGTTTAGCCTCCAGAGCAGCAATCCGTCTGATGGTCAACCATGACACAAGAGTTGTTGAGATCTCCTGACAATATACTGACAAGCTACTGTCTGTAGTTGGACTTGAAAGCCTACTGTCTGTCTGTAGCTGGGTTTACAAACCTACTCACTTTTTGTAGTTTTCAGGTGGGGACCATTTTGCAGCGTCGTTTTGTTTCTCGCTACTATAAAGAAGGAAACCGTTAAAAGAAAGACAGGATTATAGCAATGTCATAGTGCATCACTGCATCATAGTGTAAGGTACTGCGGCACTTCGTATTCACTCCACCTTGTGAGGTTTCCGTGACATTGTCTGCAGACTTTCTGCTGAGTGTTGCCATATCGAGGCACCACTGCGTTGTAAGTAAGACATCCAGAGCAAAAAGAACGACCGCAACTTTTACAACCCAACTAGAAAGGGGAAAGAATAAATTATATGATCATAACATACAGCCACAATGTCAGATGTTGAATGTTGACAATTCAAACAAACCTCTTTCTTGAAAAGTGAAAATTTTGAGGCACAACAATAACAACGGTTGTTCATCTTGCTGGATGAATAAACGACAGTAAAGAGGCTTGCTAATCTTGTTTCTCTGCTATGTTTTATGTCACTTGGTCGATGAAAATGGGGTATCCACGAAGCCAAGCATTTTATACACTGACTTCTCTATCTCTATGATGTTGCTAAATTCATCTGGAAGTTAACCAGGAAGTGTTCAGGAAGTTGATTTTCGGTGAGAACGTTAAACGTAGGGGATCATTCAGCATCATCAACGTTTTGCAGAGTTTTGCAACCAAAGAGCGTCTATCACTACTTCCTTCTTTCGATGCCTGTCATTCTTTATCATTGTATTTTATTGTGTTTATTATATCCATAGATATATATACATATATGTATGTATATCTATGGTTAGATCTGTCTAGTTTGCTAAAGAAAGAACATTTGATGTTTAGCAACGTGTTTCGCATTGAAATTGTGTTTATGAACGCAGCACAATCCAGGAACGCCTGCAAGCCAGAGTCACCGTCCAATCATCTCTTTCGAACGTCACACCGCGGCTGTTCAAAATACACAGACCAGCAACATAAGACACACAACAGACAATCCAACTTGCTTCTTTCGAAATCGCCAATTTTTTGAATTTCACAATTTGTGCAATATATTTTCGTTAATCGGGTAAGAGTCTTTACTGGGATAACTCGATTACTACCTAAAGTCATATCAATATTTCTTAACATTCTTCCAGACAGGACATACGTTAGCTTCTTATGCTAAAGCTAATATGTCTAGCTAGCTGGCTGGCAGTAAACTACACATTTATAGTTTCGATTGCTTGTTTAATTGCTGACTAGTATCATTAGGCAGCTAGCGGTCTCTTCTCAAACAACACAGTGAATTTAATTATTGTCCATGATTACATGTAGCTACTTTTATTACATCCGAACAGCGTCGCTCCTATCGGAAGCACCAAAGATGGCCGAAGGAGGAGACGCAGACTGGGAGTTGTGCAAAGAGAACATCCAGCCTTTGAAAGGGGGTCGAGCTATTGCTGCTTTAAACGAAGCACTCAGTCACCAGGAGGGCCATAGCTCGGCCACTATCCAACACAAACAGTACGGACATGCAGATTAAGATTTGATGGCCAACTAGCCCATGGCAAAATGTTGACAAACTTGTTATGTAACAAATGCTAATGTTCTTTTCCTATCTTCGCAGGGCATTTGAGTCTGAACTGCGATTGTATGATGGGGACGACCCGCTTGATGTTTGGGATCGGTAACCAAATGAACTAACATAACACTGCTGACATTGTTCAGGAAATAATGTATTGATTTGTGTTTTCCTTCTTGATCTTAACCATATTCCATTTTGAACAGGTATGTAAAATGGACCGAGCAAACCTTTCCTCAGGGGGGGAAGGAAAGTAACCTTAGCGTGCTGTTGGAGCGAGCGGTGATGCGCTTTACCCAGGAAAATAAATATCACAACGATGTCCGCTATGTTGATTTGTGGATTAAATTCGTAAGTGTTACGTTGAGTATTTGAAATAGTTTGTTTGACATTGTAAAATGTTTTATTTACCAATCGAGTCCGTCATACCTGTGTCTGTCATAGGCGGAGAACTGCCCAGAGCCTTTGGATGTGTACAGGTACATGCAAGCCCAGGGGATTGGGAACAATGCAGGCGTCTTTTTACATCACCTGGTCAGAGGAGTATGAGAAACAATCTAACTACCGCAAGGCAGACACAGTCTACCAGGAGGGTTTTAGGTGCCATGCTGAACCTCTGGAGAAACTCAAGCAGTTTCACAAGTGAGTAACTGTGACATAGCAGCCGCTACACAACCTTCACTGTGACTTTTGATGTATTCTCACGCTGGAATGATGACATCTTCCAGTTAGACAGTTGCTTGCGTTGTGATCCACAGAGGTCTGCAGGCCCGTGTTTCCAGGCAGGTGATGACAGGCATGTTGGAGGAGGATGAGGAGGATGAGGATGCTGCCAGAGTGAAGGAGCAGGAGAGAATGTCTCTGGCGGACCTCAAGCACAGGGGCAAGAAGAAGGCTATCGCACCCATTAACAGAGTGGGTGCAGCGCTCAGCAGTAAGTCCTCCTGAACATGTCCTCTCCCCTCTGTCTCAGCTGACAGTGATTCACCAACACAGAGCTCCTTCCATCTCAGTGGGTTGTATTGCAGCAGATGAAACCATCTGTGTGTGTTTGTTGACAGGTAAGTCCAGTGGACTGCAGTCGCAGGGAGAAGCTGCAGCCGGGAGCGGCTCCAACACTCGCTTCAGGGTGTTTGATGAGAACCGAGCGCTCAGCGCCGCGCCGGCAGAACCAAGGCTGGAGTCGTGGATGGCTCCGCCCACGTCCAGGGCCAAGGAGAACGAGCAGATGCCAGAGAAATGGAGCAGCGTTAAGGTACAGTCTAGGTTAGGGGGATGTCCTTCAGAAGAAGGTTCTGAACATGACAGCCTGAGAGGAGGATGTGTGTTGATGTGTGGCTGACCTCTGCAGATGCCTCAGAGGTCCAGGTTTGGTCACGTCGTCGTGCCGCCCCCCAGTGAGCCCAACTTCCAGCCGTTCGTTGAGGAGTCAGACCAGCCTCCAGCCATGTGAGTGGCTGCCAGAATGACATCATTTCTCCTCGTTCGTTTATTAACTTAACTCCTGAAGCTAGCAGCTTTTTAATGAGAATCAAACAATGAATAATACATTCCTTTTTTACAACTGAGTGACTAAACGCCCCCCCGAATCCCCCCCTGACCTAGATGCCGGTCCTGTGTGTGTTGTGCTCCTCACGTTCCCTCTCATCTTCATCTCCCCCTTTCTGCCCCCAGGACTCCGTGTAAGATCAACCCTGCGGTGAACTCCGTGTTGTCTGCTCGGAAGCCGTGCCGTGAAGAGACGCCCCTGAAGAGGCTGCAGGAGCATTCCCAGCAGCAGCAGGCGGGCGGGGCGTCAGGCGGGGAGAGGGGCGGGGCGAAGGAGCAGAGCATGTACTGCAAGGAGCTGCTGCTCAGCGGAGCCTCCGAGTTCTGCTTCGAGGAGCTGCGGGCTGAACGCTACCGGCAGAGAGCGTCTACAGAGCCGTCAGGGAGGGAGGGCTGAGCGGGCGTGGCTGCCTGAGGGGGCGTGGCTCTCTGAGGGGGCGTGGCTCCCTGGCACACAGGCCTCTAGTCCTCCAATCAGACTCTCTCATTAAGAGCAGCTCAGTAGGGTTAGCATCTGCTGTGTTTGGATCTTTGTTACGTGTTTAGTTGTCTGTTATCTTTATATGTTTGTTTGTGTTTTTAGTTTTTTTTAAACTGAATGAAGTGTGTTGGTGCAGGATAGTGCCTGGGAAAATCTTGTGGTGCGTTCTACAGCGATTTTACTACATGAAAAGGTTCTGTGCCAGTGTTTTAATTTGTTTTAATTCAAATATATGGTTGTTGAAAAGGCTTGTAGCATGAACATGGTTGAGTAGATCATTCATGTTACTGAAATAAGTATATCGCTCATTTCACAAGTTTAGCTGGTAGTTGATGTGAATTTGCTTTTAATAAAACACATTTACTTTACCACGTCTTCCTGGCTGTGAATATATGCATGTTTGAAAACAGACTATTGTTAGAAACAGGGTTAAGTTTAATTTATCTCCTGTCTGTGGTGAAATGTGTAGTTATATGTTCTGAACAAAAGACAATATCCATGCTGGGTGAAGACTGCTGTGCAGTACATCCCACCATCACCAGGGGGCGCTCAGGAGCGTGTGTGAATGGAGCACTCTGTTCATATGTGTTCCACTGATATTAATCTTAATGTCCTTCAAACCTCTAATGGGGCAGATCGAAACTGCTGTTCCCCCCCCTGCTGGAGTTGCCGGGGGAACAAGCTGGTGGGCTGTCACAGGCATCAACACAAGCAGCACTCAGGGCCTCGATTCATAAATACATGATGCCACTAAAATACCTCAATTATTCTAACGAAGTGGCTTAATGCATCACTAGAGGGCAATGTTTCCCCTCAGTAAGGGTGACAGTGATCTGTGATATAATGATGCTTTGGAATATTCCTGAGTAGCGCTGGTGGAGTTGGGTAGGCCTGAGCCACTGTGATAGGATCTGCTTCACACCCAGCTCAGAGAGGAGACAGAGAGGTGCCTGACTCATTAGCAAGTGAAATGCCGGCCCTCTGGGAGCAGAGCAGCTTAGTGAGACCAGCACTGCTGACTGAGGAGGCTGTGGGCCAGGGAGAGTGAGGAGATAGTGAGGAGATAGGATGAACAGGAACTTGGACAACAGGAAGACTCATGTGAACGTACACTGCAAGGACAACACAGGCCGGGTGAGTCCTCAGAAGATTTAGTCATTTAGCAGACGCTCTTATCCAGAGTGACGTACAGTAAGTACAGGGACATTCTCCCAAAGGCAAGTAGGGTGAAGTGCCTTGCCCAAGGACACAAACGTCATTTTGCATGGCCGAGAATCGAACTGGTAACATTCTGATTAATAGCCCGATTCCCTAACCGCTCAGCCATCTGAACCCCACCAGATAAGATGGTTTCTTAGAGAATATCTGATTATAGAAACAAATGTACACAAGTGGCTGTTGGAGTCATGTAGCTAGCTGATTCATATTATTTTCTCAGTAGCTTCCGTTCCCTTTGAACATATTCAAATGTTATTCCATGAAAGGGACCAGGAAGTGACCTAGAAAGGATCTCCCTGGATCTCAGGATCTCCCTGGCAACGCGATGCTACCTGGGTTTAACTGCCTTCTGGAGTGGCCCTCGGAGGATGGTTTTTCTCTTCTTGTTTTGATGGACAAACACACTATTCGTTCACAGTCAGTGCTCCTAACCTATTTGTCTGCTCGTATTTACATGCACCAGTTAACAGCAAATTCTTAATCTAGGCCAATACTTGTCTTAGGTTTTCTGCTGTTGAGATCCAGTTAATCTTACTGGCTAACTAAACGGGTCCAGTACAGAAGGGAGAACAGGGATGTAGTCCAACACACACCCAGTCAGAGAATCTAAAAAATACTTTTTATCTATAAATGTGAGTCCTTGTAGTTGCAGTGTCTCTAATCTGACTTGCGTTCTGACGAGCAGGGGATTTTCCAATGCTTCTAACTGTCAGTTTAACCACCATCACTGAGAAACCAAGGCTCTGCTTGTCTGAATTCCACCCAGCCATCATCACAGGCAACACAATGGCTGGTATTTAAATGGGAGCTTTTCTGCCTGTGTCTTTATAAGGAGCAAGGGCTTTCATTTAAATGTAAACCTGCTGAGGAGCTGGGCTTTGTCCGTGGAGACCCCAGGCCTCCCCAACCCTAACCCCAGGTCGTTAGCCCCCAGTGGAGACCCCAGGCCTCCCCAACCCTAACCCCAGGTCGTTAGCCCCCAGTGGAGACCCCAGGCCTCCCCAACCCTAACCCCAGGTCGTTGGCCCCCAGTGGAGACCCTAGGTCGTTGGCCCCCAGTTGATCTAAACTGTGACTCAGTGTTGTGTTTGGCCCTATAGCAGCCTCATGTCACGTGTCAGACTCGTCTGTAACCACAGAGACACTGCAGCTTCTGCTGCTACAACAGGCGTCTTAATCGCTACCTCACTGGAAGGGGGTTCCCTGTTACAGCGTGGAATCCAAGTAGGATGTTCAACAGAGGCCTACCTGTGCTCAGAGTAGAACCACACGATCCTGTCAGGACCAGCAGCGTCTGGGGGCCTTTTCTCACGATGGGAGATTCCCTTCCCTCCAGGACCTCTGACTCTCTGACCTGTCTGTCAGGCCGCCCCCTGGTGGGCTGGAGGTGGTGTGTCACGGGGGACTCTGACACTGGCCTGTGACGTGCAGCAGAGGAACGTGGCACCTTCAGATGTGACCCTGCTGGGTGATGGTGGGGGCTGCTGGGGGCTGCTGGTGGCTGCTGGGGGCTGCTGGGTGATGCTGGGTGATGGTGGGGGCTGCTGGGGGCTGCTGGGTGCTGCTGGGTGATGGTGGGGGCTGCTGGGGGCTGCTGGGTGATGGTGGGGGCTGCTGGGGGCTGCTGGGTGATGGTGGGTGCTGCTGGGGGCTGCTGGGGGCTGCTGGGGGCTGCTGGGTGATGGTGGGGGCTGCTGGGGGCTGCTGGGTGATGGTGGGTGCTGCTGGGGGCTGCTGGGGGCTGCTGGGGGCTGCTGGGTGATGGTGGGGGCTGCTGGGGGCTGCTGGGGGCTGCTGGGGGCTGCTGGGTGATGGTGGGGGCTGCTGGGGGCTGCTGGGGGCTGCTGGGTGATGGTGGGTGATGGTGGGGGCTGCTGGGTGATGGTGGGGGCTGCTGGGGGCTGCTGGGGGCTGCTGGGTGATGGTGGGGGCTGCTGGGTGATGGTGGGGGCTGCTGGGGGCTGCTGGGGGCTGCTGGGGGCTGCTGGGGGCTGCTGGGTGATGGTGGGGGCTGCTGGGGGCTGCTGGGTGATGGTGGGGGCTGCTGGGGGCTGCTGGGTGATGGTGGGGGCTGCTGGGGGCTGCTGGGGGCTGCTGGGGGCTGCTGGGTGATGGTGGGGGCTGCTGGGGGCTGCTGGGGGCTGCTGGGGGCTGCTGGGTGATGGTGGGGGCTGCTGGGTGATGCTGGGGGCTGCTGGGGGCTGCTGGGGGCTGCTGGGGGCTGCTGGGTGATGGTGGGGGCTGCTGGGGGCTGCTGGGGGCTGCTGGGTGATGGTGGGGGCTGCTGGGGGCTGCTGGGGGCTGCTGGGTGAGGATATGATGGTTCACAGGCACCTCTGCCCTGCACACAGGACGGGCCCTGGAGGGATGACATAGGAGGCAGGTCAATCAATATGCATAATAACAACCATCACAACAGAGATGGTGGGGGGTTGTGGGGGGTGGGAGGAGGGGTGGGGGGAGAGGAGAGGAGGGGTGGGGTGGGGGGAGGGGAGAGGAGGGGGGATTGCCAATCCCTGGAGGGTGTAATCGGTATCATTGTTGTGCAAATGTATCAAAACAGTGTCAAGCCTTGTGGCTCCTCATGTAGCATGTTTAGTCTTCTTACGGAGCTTACAGGAAAGCTGTTTGCTCGATAATACCACACGGTAGTTTTTGGCGTCTATAAATCTGTCATTCTTTTTTTTGTTTGCTTTGCATTAGTTTAGAGGAAAACCATCTTAGCACTGATACGTTTCTGCTGTTTCCTCTTTTTACAGTATGAGCACGTATGGTACAGTGGTACAGTCCGGTACAGTAATAATGGTACAGTCTGGTACAGTAATAATGGTACAGTCCGGTACAGTAATAATGGTACAGTCTGGTAAAGTAATAATGGTACAGTCTGGTAAAGTAATAATGGTACAGTCTGGTACAGTAATAATGGTACAGTCTGGTAAAGTAATAGTGGTACAGTCTGGTAAAGTAATAATGGTACAGTCTGGTACAGTAATAATGGTACAGTCTGGTACAGTAATAATGGTACAGTCTGGTACAGTAATAGTGGTACAGTCTGGTACAGTAATAATGGTACAGTCTGGTACAGTAATAATGGTACAGTCTGGTACAGTAATAATGGTACAGTCTGGTACAGTAATAATGGTACAGTCCGGTACAGTACACGCTCCTACTTGGACTGAGCATGACTCACATCCTACTGAAATAGCTTTGTTGTTCTGCCCCCTCTGCCTACTGCCCCTGCTGACCCCTCATGACATGGATAATGCATCTGGTGGAGCACACTGGGAGATGACACCACCTCCAGTTACAGCCTCCCTTCTCAGATCACACCGTCACGAGGGGGAGGAGGGTCTAGCAGGTGGATGAAAGGTATCCCAGGTGATGTGTGCAGAAACCCTCCTCTCCTTACAGACACTGGAACCAGCCTTGCGTGCACACACACACACACACACACACACAGACACACACACACACAGACACACACACACACACACACACACACACACACACACAGACACACACACACACACACACACACACACACACACACACACACACACACACACACCACACACACACACACACACACACACACAGACACGCTGCCTTCCATTCAGGGCCACTGCAAAGACAGCCCAGTGAGAAAGGGGGGGAGGAGGGAGGTGATGAAGACAGACAGAGCGAGCGAGTGAGAGAGAGAGAGAGGGAGGGAGGGAGAGATGTGTGTGTGCGCGTGTGTGAGCAAGAGAGGGGGAGGGAAGCAGCTCCGTGTGCATGGCCGTGATATTCTCTCCTCCATGGCTTTGTCTCTCACAGCGAGCGTCGTGTCCCCAGGATCGGGCTCCAGGATCGGGCTCCAGCGCGGGCTGCGCTGCCTAGCCAGCCGGGGGTAAACCCTCCCCAACAAAGAGGCTTTGAGATGGCAGCGAGAGCGCTCGCCTGGAGGGAGGAACGCATCAGGGTTTCCCAGGCAAGCGGAAGCCTGCAGTGTGTGTCTGCCTGAGAGAGGCAGCCTGCCTCGACCGTGTGTGTGTGCGTGCGTGCGTGCGTGTGCGTGTT
Source organism: Mallotus villosus (assembly GCA_903064625.1). Taxonomy (NCBI): domain Eukaryota; kingdom Metazoa; phylum Chordata; class Actinopteri; order Osmeriformes; family Salangidae; genus Mallotus; species Mallotus villosus. The sequence continues at coordinate 172,034 of CAEFZP010002714.1, read as the reverse complement.
AGGGAGAGTAAATGTGCGAGTGAGCGTGTGCGACGGAGTGTTTGAGTGTATGTGTGTGTGTGTGTGTGCACTCGGTCGCAAGCCTGTTCCCTGCGTGGAGAAGAGGCTCTCCTCCTCAGAGAACAACAAGGTAAGGGAGCTGGACGTTTTTATTTCTTCTACTCCAACAACCATGTCCCCCTCCAAACCTTCCCCTGCTCTCTCTACAGACCAGGAGGAGAGTAGGGGAGAGGGAAAGGAGGAGAGGGGAGGAGAGGAGGGGAGAGGGAAAGAGGCTTAGCTCCATTGATAAAGAGCGAGCTTGTGTGCAGTGTCGATAGACAGCAGTGGTACTGGTGTAGGAGGAGGAGGAGGAGGAGGAGGAGGAGGAGGAGGAGGAGGAGGAGGAGGAGGAGAGGAGGAGGAGGAGGAGGAGGAGGAGGAGGAGGAGGAGGAGGAGTGAGAATGCAGTAAGACCAGGTGGTGATGAGGAGGAGAGCTGAATAATGTGAAAGGAGGACAGCTTTCACCTTCCATCACCTGTCCTCCTCCCCCCTTCTCCCTCCCTCACTCTCTCTGTCCTCCTCCCCCCCTTCTCCCTCCCTCCCTCCCTCTCTCTGTCCTCCACCTCTGTTGGAAGAAGAACACATTCTGTGTGTAGTGAGCGTGCTGGTGCGTCTGTGCTGTGAGACTGTGGCATGTTCAGCTAATGCACACCAAGCTACTACGTCCGGATGCTAGCAGGGTCATGGAGAGAACAGATTCCTGTTGTTGTCATTGTGGCTTTATTAGACTGCTCAGGTGAGCTCCAGCTGTCTGACCTGTGCTGGAGGTGAGGTAGGAGGAGATGCTACATGTAGCCTGCTGTACAGTACCGTAGGTGAAGCGTTTAGCTGCTGTACAGTACTGTAGGTGAAGCGTTTAGCTGCTGTACAGTACTGTAGGTGAAGCGTTTAGCCTGCTGTACAGTACTGTAGGTGAAGCGTTTAGCTGCTGTACAGTACTGTAGGTGAAGCGTTTAGCTGCTGTACGGTACTGTAGGTGAAGCGTTTAGCCGGCTGTACGGTACTGTAGGTGAAGCGTTTAGCTGCTGTACAGTACTGTAGGTGAAGCGTTTAGCTGCTGTACAATACTCTAGGTGAAGCGTTTAGCTGCTGTACAGTACTGTAGGTGAAGCGTTTAGCCTGCTGTACAGTACTGTAGGTGAAGCGTTTAGCTGCTGTACAGTACCGTAGGTGAAGCGTTTAGCTGCTGTACAGTACTGTAGGTGAAGCGTTTAGCTGCTGTACAGTACTGTAGGTGAAGCGTTTAGCCTGCTGTACAGTACTGTAGGTGAAGCGTTTAGCTGCTGTACAGTACTGTAGGTGAAGCGTTTAGCTGTTGTACAGTACCGTAGGTGAAGCGTTTAGCTGCTGTACAGTACTGTAGGTGAAGCGTTTAGCTGCTGTACAGTACTGTAGGTGAAGCGTTTAGCCTGCTGTACAGTACTGTAGGTGAAGCGTTTAGCTGCTGTACAGTACTGTAGGTGAAGCAGCGTTTAGCTGTTGTACAGTACTGTAGGTGAAGCGTTTAGCTGTTGTACAGTACTGTAGGTGAAGCAGCGTTTAGCTGTTGTACAGTACTGTAGGTGAAGCGTTTAGCTGCTGTACAGTACTGTAGGTGAAGCAGCGTTTAGCTGCTGTACAGTACTGTAGGTGAGTCATGTGGCTGATTAGATGCATGCAGCTTTGAGGAGGGGAACTGAGTGTTGGGTTAGAACAACATGAGCTTTTTGACCGCGTGCTGTGGACCTCTGCTGAAAGGGTGCCAGAGAAGGACACAAGGAGTCAGGGTACGAGGAGAGGACACAAAGAAGGAGACTGATATGGCCTCAGTTACAACTGATGTCATTGTTTTACTGACTGAGAAATTGAATATCAAGGAAATAGTTGAAATACAATTGGTTGTGCAGTATGCTCTGGTATAGTCAGTGGTGCTGGACTTGGTATAAGACTTCCTCCTACCTCCTGCTCCAGGGAGATGTAGTGCTAGCTAGCCTCCTGCTCCAGGGAGATGTAGTGCTAGTTAGCCTCCTGCTCCAGGGAGATGTAGTGCTAGCTAGCCTCCTGCTCCAGGGAGATGTAGCGCTAGCTAGCTAACCTCCTGCTCCAGGGAGATGTAGTGCTAGTTAGCCTCCTGCTCCAGGGAGATGTAGCGCTAGTTAGCCTCCTGCTCCAGGGAGATGTAGCGCTAGCTAACATCCTGCTCCAGGGAGATGTAGTGCTAGCTAGCCTCCTGCTCCAGGGAGATGTAGTGCTAGTTAGCCTCCTGCTCCAGGGAGATGTAGTGCTAGCTAGCCTCCTGCTCCAGGGAGATGTAGCGCTAGCTAGCTAACCTCCTGCTCCAGGGAGATGTAGCCCTAGCTAGCCTCCTGCTCCAGGGAGATGTAGCGCTAGCTAGCTAACCTCCTGCTCCAGGGAGATGTAGTGCTAGCTAGCCTCCTGCTCCAGGGAGATGTAGCGCTAGCTTACCTTCTGCTCCAGGGAGATGTAGCGCTAGCTTACCTTCTGCTCCAGGGAGATGTAGCGCTAGCTTACCTTCTGCTCCAGGGAGATGTAGCGCTAGCTAGCTAACCTCCTGCTCCAGGGAGATGTAGTGCTAGCTAGCCTCCTGCTCCAGGGAGATGTAGTGCTAGCTTACCTTCTGCTCCAGGGAGATGTAGCGCTAGCTAGCTAACCTCCTGCTCCAGGGAGATGTAGCCCTAGCTAGCCTCCTGCTCCAGGGAGATGTAGCGCTAGCTAGCTAACCTCCTGCTCCAGGGAGATGTAGTGCTAGCTAGCCTTCTGCTCCAGGGAGATGTAGTGCTAGCTTACCTTCTGCTCCAGGGAGATGTAGCGCTAGCTTACCTTCTGCTCCAGGGAGATGTAGTGCTAGCTAGCCTCCTGCTCCAGGGAGATGTAGTGCTAGCTTACCTTCTGCTCCAGGGAGATGTAGTGCTAGCTTACCTTCTGCTCCAGGGAGATGTAGCGCTAGCTTACCTCCTGCTCCAGGGAGATGTAGTGCTAGTTAGCCTCCTGCTCCAGGGAGATGTAGCGCTAGCTAACATCCTGCTAATTGGCAACACAGGTCCGTCGGACGGGACAAGTCTGGCTGCGGCCCTCAGTTCCAACAGATCTATAGAGCTGGAGCAGGTCCAAGCCAAGGAAGAAGGTCACAGGTGTGACAGACTCCCCTCTCAGGAGTGAGGGAGGATAATTGAGGCTAATCAATACGGAATACTCAGGTAACCTATCGGTGATTGATTAACCCCGTCGCTGTGTGAGGCAGGAAGCTGGATTCCTCTCCGTGTGCCACAGCTGGAAGGACGAGCCATGAGTTGGTCTCTCAGGTTTTCTCATTGATATATTCATGAGGGAGGGAGGGATGGAAGGAGAGAGAAAAGGAGGGAGGGAGAGAGAGAAGGAGGAGTGAGAGAAGGAGGGAGGAAGAGCGTGTGAGGGAGGGAGGGATGGAAGGAGAGAAGGAGGGAGGGAGAGCGTGTGATGGAGGGGAAGTTTTTAAAGCACACCAGACACAGGTGGTCGTGTGCTGGCTGAGGGGGACATGCTCCTGGTCTTCTCACACCATACATCACGGAGGGAGAGGGAGGGAGAGGGGGAGATGGGGGAGAGAGAGAGAGAGGGGGAGAGGGGGGTGGAGAGAGGGAGAGTAAGGGTAGGTGAGTGATGGAGAGAGAGAGGGGGAGAGGGTAGTGAGAGATGGAGCGCGCTAGTGAGATACTTTTGGTCGTCTGTATGTCGGCTCTAGCGAGGGGTTAGTTTCTGTGACGTAGACTCTTTGGTCTCTGTCGTGCTGTGTCGCTCCCGCGTTTTGCTCGTTTCTGTGCGTTCTCTCTCGCGCTGGTTCGCGAGACGTCGCTTGTCGCTCTGCTACTCGATGCGCTCGCTAGCGCGACTGAGATAGAGAGATAGAGAGAGGGAGAGAGGGAATGTGGGCTTGGGAGGCTGCATGCTTCATGTGCTCAAGCTGCTTTGTGGGTGTGACAGATGAGGTGTCTCAGGTGAGCTGGACACTGACAGGTGCAGACCGAGGGAGCACGACCACCCACAACACACACACAGATAGGTACACACGTACACACACACACACAGGTACTTTCTCTCTCTCACACACACACACACCACACACCACACACACACAGGTACTCTCTCACACACACCACACACACACCACACGTACACACACCACACCACACGTACTCTCTCACCCACCACACACACCCACCCACACACACACCACCACACACACACACACACACCACACACACACACACACACACACACACACACACACACACACACACCACACACACACCACTAGCCTGCCAGATGGATGCTTACCTACTGGTCCTGTCTGCATTAACAGCATTACTGTGGCTCTCTGCCACAGGATGTCAAACAGCAAGGATTAAAACACACGGCCAGTCAACATTAGGCCAGCGAGTCCCATCCTGCTGGGGGAGAGACCAGGTCCTGCTGGGGGGAGAGACCAGGTCCTGCTGGGGGAGAGACCTGGTCCTGCTGGGGGAGAGACCAGGCCCTGCTGGGGGAGAGACCTGGTCCTGCTGGGGGAGAGACCTGGTCCTGCTGGGGGAGAGACCAGGCCCTGCTGGGGGAGAGACCTGGTCCTGCTGGGGGAGAGACCTGGTCCTGCTGGGGGAGAGACCAGGTCCTGCTGGGGAGATGTTAGAGGATCAGTGGAGGATCAATAAACGAGGTCTCAGAGAAGCGTGTTCAGCCCGTCCCTCTGGTCTGTCTGTGATCTGCTGCTCTGGTCTGTCTGTGATCTGCTGGTCTGTCTGTGATCTGCTGCTCTGGTCTGTCTGTGATCTGCTGCTTGTTCAGCCCATCCCTCTGGTCTGTCTGTGATCTGCTGCTTGTTCATCCCGTCCCTCTGGCCTGTCTGTGATCTGCTGCTCTGGTCTGTCTGTGATCTGCTGCTCTGGTCTGTCTGTGATCTGCTGGTCTGTCTGTGATCTGCTGCTTGTTCATCCCGTCCCTCTGGCCTGTCTGTGATCTGCTGCTCTGGTCTGTCTGTGATCTGCTGCTCTGGTCTGTCTGTGATCTGCTGCTCTGGTCTGTCTGTGATCTGCTGCTCTGGTCTGTCTGTGATCTGCTGGTCTGTCTGTGATCTGCTGCTTGTTCAGCCCGTCCCTCTGGTCTGTCTGTGATCTGCTGCTGTGGTCTGTCTGTGATCTGCTGCTCTGGTCTGTCTGTGATCTGCTGCTCTGGTCTGTCTGTGATCTGCTGGTCTGTCTGTGATCTGCTGCTTGTTCATCCCGTCCCTCTGGCCTGTCTGTGATCTGCTGCTCTGGTCTGTCTGTGATCTGATGGTCTGGTCTGTCTGTGATCTGCTGCTCTAGTCTGTCTGTGATCTGCTGCTCTGGTCTGTCTGTGATCTGCTGGTCTGTCTGGTCGCCCGGCTTGAGGAGCGCTGGAAGCCAAGAGCATCTTTAATTAAACAGAGTGCAGTTCAGTTCTTTACTTCCTGGCTGTGTCTGGAGCTCGGTTCAGCGGGCCAGCACGCCACATTGACACGCCTAGGCTCCACGTTTAGAGTTCAGGACTGTGTCAGTGACGCGCTGGCTTTTGGATAACAGCATAAAAGCTCTGGGACTTGAGTGGAGCCGTGTTTACAATGCCGTTATGCCACAGTGCTCAGAGTGGACGAGAGTAGCCCTGTGGCTTTCTCTCTGTGCATTATTCTGTTCTAGAACGTTCACAGCCTCAAGTCAGGCGGAAAACCAACGTGACTTCTCTCCTGCTCCGTGAGGCCTCGAGTCTGAGCGCCTAGCCAGCCCAGACAGGATGATGTATGTTTTCCGTCATGGCCAACCATCCTCTGTTCAAATCCCTCTGATTACAGAGTGTTTACTGCTGGCAGAGCCTCTCAAGGTGTTGTAGACAAGACGCTGTGTGTCTGGGTATTGTGAGGGATGACAGCCGCAGAGGCGCCCAGCCTGATAACAAAGAGAGACAGCTAAAACCAAGTGAAACATTGTGGAACTAGAGAATACTGACAGGCCTCGCTCAACACGTCTTTCTTTTCTATCTTTCTTTCTATCTTTGTCTCTTCTCTCTCTCTCTCTCTCTCTCCTCTCTCTCTCTCTCTCCTCTCTCTCTCTCTCTCTCTCTCCTCTCTCCTCTCTCCTCTCCTCTCTCTCTTTCTCTTTTTTGTAGTCCTCCTTCTCCACACTGTCAACATGAACTCAGAGGTGATTTGCACTCAGGCTGTTTGTCTGCCCCAGACTAGCCCCCTCTCTGGACCAGACTAGCCCCCTCCCTGGACCAGACTAGCCCCCTCTCTGGACCAGACTAGCCCCCTCTCTGGACCAGACTAGCCCCCTCTCTGGACGAGACTAGCCCCCTCTCTGGATGAGACTAGCCCCCTCTCTGGACCAGACTAGCCCCCTCCCTGGACCAGACTAGCCCCCTCTCTGGACCAGACTAGCCCCCTCTCTGGACCAGACTAGCCCCCTCTCTGGACCAGACTAGCCCCCTCTCTGGACCAGACTAGCCTCCTCTCTGGACCAGACTAGCCCCCTCTCTGGACCAGACAGCCCCCTCCCTGGACCAGACTAGCCCCCTCTCTGGACCAGACTAGCCCCCTCTCTGGACCAGACTAGCCCCTCTCTGGACCAGACTAGCCCCCTCTCTGCCCCAGACTAGCCCCCTCTCTGGACCAGACTAGCCCCCTCTCTGGACCAGACTAGCCCCCTCTCTGGACCAGACTAGCCCCCTCTCTGGACCAGACTAGCCCCCTCTCGGATGAGACTAGCCCCCTCTCTGGACCAGACTAGCCCCCTCTCTGGACCAGACTAGCCCCCTCTCTGGATGAGACTAGCCCCCTCTCTGGACCAGACTAGCCCCCTCTCTGGACCAGACTAGCCCCCTCTCTGGACCAGACTAGCCCCCTCTCTGGACCAGACTAGCCCCCTCTCTGGACCAGACTAGCCCCCTCTCTGGACCAGACTATGCCCCCTCCCTGGACCAGACTAGCCCCCTCTCTGGACCAGACTAGCCCCCCTCTCTGGACCAGACTAGCCCCCTCTCTGGACCAGACTAGCCCCCTCTCTGGACCAGACTAGCCCCCTCCCTGGACCAGACTAGCCCCCTCCCTGGACCAGACTAGCCCCCTCTCTGGACCAGACTAGCCCCCTCCCTGGACCAGACTAGCCCCCTCTCTGCCCCAGACTAGCCCCCTCTCTGGATGAGACTAGCCCCCTCTCTGGACCAGACTAGCCCCCTCTCTGGACCAGACTAGCCCCCCTCTCTGCCCCAGACTAGCCCCCTCTCTGGACCAGACTAGCCCCCTCTCTGGACCAGACTAGCCCCCTCTCTGGACCAGACTAGCCCCCTCCCTGGACCAGACTAGCCCCCTCTCTGGACCAGACTAGCCCCCTCTCTGGACCAGACTAGCCCCCTCTCTGGACCAGACTAGCCCCCTCTCTGGACCAGACTAGCCCCCTCTCTGGATAAGACTAGCCCCCTCTCTGGACCAGACTAGCCCCCTCTCTGGACCAGACTAGCCCCCTCCCTGGACCAGACTAGCCCCCTCTCTGGACCAGACTAGCCCCCTCCCTGGACCAGACTAGCCCCCTCTCTGGACCAGACTAGCCCCCTCTCTGGATGAGACTAGCCCCCTCTCTGGACCAGACTAGCCCCCTCTCTGGATGAGACTAGCCCCCCTCTCTGGACCAGACTAGCCCCCTCTCTGGACCAGACTAGCCCCCTCTCTGGACCAGACTAGCGCCCTCTCTGGACCAGACTAGCCCCCTCCCTGGACCAGACTAGCCCCCTCTCTGCCCCAGACTAGCCCCCTCTCTGGACCAGACTAGCCCCCTCTCTGCCCCAGACTAGCCCCCTCTCTGGATGAGACTAGCCCCCTCTCTGGACCAGACTAGCCCCCTCTCTGGATGAGACTAGCCCCCTCTCTGGATGAGACTAGCCCCCTCTCTGCCCCAGACTAGCCCCCTCCTGGACCAGACTAGCCCCCTCTCTGGACCAGACTAGCCCCCTCTCTGGACCAGACTAGCCCCCTCCCTGGACCACACTAGCCCCCTCCCTGGACCAGACTAGCCCCCTCTCTGGATGAGACTAGCCCCCTCTCTGGATGAGACTAGCCCCCTCCCTGGACCAGACTAGCCCCCTCTCTGGATGAGACTAGCCCCCTCTCTGGATGAGACTAGCCCCCTCTCTGGATGAGACAGGGTCCTCTCTGGACGAGACTAGCCCCCTCTCTGGATGAGACTAGCCCCCTCTCTGGATGAGACAGGGTCCTCTCTGGACCAGACTAGCCCCCTCTCTGGACCAGACTAGCCCCCTCTCTGGATGAGACTAGCCCCCTCTCTGGATGAGACTAGCCCCCTCTCTGGATGAGACAGGGTCCTCTCTGGACGAGACTAGCCCCCTCTCTGGATGAGACTAGCCCCCTCTCTGGATGAGACAGGGTCCTCTCTGGACCAGACTAGCCCCCTCTCTGGATGAGACTAGCCCCCTCTCTGGACCAGACTAGCCCCCTCTCTGGATGAGACTAGCCCCCTCTCTGGATGAGACTAGCCCCCTCTCTGGATGAGACAGGGTCCTCTCTGGACGAGACTAGCCCCCTCTCTGGATGAGACTAGCCCCCTCTCTGGATGAGACAGGGTCCTCTCTGGACCAGACTAGCCCCCTCTCTGGACCAGACTAGCCCCCTCTCTGGACCAGACTAGCCCCCTCTCTGGACCAGACTAGCCCCCTCCTGGACCAGACTAGCCCCCTCTCTGGACCAGACTAGCCCCCTCTCTGGATGAGACTAGCCCCCTCTCTGGACCAGACTAGCCCCCTCCCTGGACCAGACTAGCCCCCTCTCTGGACCAGACTAGCCCCCTCTCTGGACCAGACTAGCCCCCTCTCTGGACCAGACTAGCCCCCTCTCTGGACCAGACTAGCCCCCTCTCTGGACCAGACTAGCCCCCTCTCTGGACCAGACTAGCCCCCTCCCTGGACCCAGACTAGCCCCCTCTCTGGACCAGACTAGCCCCCTCCTCTGGATGAGACTAGCCCCCCTCTCTGGATGAGACAGGGTCCTCTCTCCATTCCTGCAGGCCTTTTGGGGAGGCTGAGATGAGAACAGATCAAAAAGGCTTTTTCATCCCATCACAATGTCTATGCCCGATGCTCTGAGTGCGTTTGAAAAACAGTAATGGACTTACTTAGTGTCCCTCAGAGAGAAACCGAAGACAGTTGTTTGACATTTGAGTTACTGTGAGGGATGTGAAGAAGCACCAATCAGCTCTGAGCTCACCTCACTCTGACAGACAAGATGTACGGAAAACAGAGAAGACATGTTTAACCAGTATGTAACATGGAAGGAATATTTCCCTACTCTGTCCCATTTTTACAGGAACCCAAACTTTCTTTGATTGTTCCTAAACTGCTGAAACTGGTTCACGGTTTGTTACCAGGTATTACCCCCTGGGTGTACCACACATGCTCTGCTTCTCCCAAGTGTGGTGGAGATTTGCTACAGGGACACAAAATCAAGGTTTAGAAATGTTGTCTCCCCTTTGATGGTCTCGTCTGTCCTTAGAGGTGAGAGAGAACACAGGACAGACTAAATCAGAACCAGTGCTGTTATGTTGTCTAGTCACATCCACATCTTGAGTGCCGTGCCCTTAGATGCATCTGTGTGGTGTGTGTGTGTAGTGTGTGTGGTGTGTGGCGCATGTGAATGCCCCCTGTGTGTGTTGTGTGTGTGTGTGTGTGTGCATGTGAATGACCCCTGTGTGTGTGTGCTTGTGTTTGTGAGCGAACTCGCCCTCCCAAGAGGCAACGCAGTCTCATTACACTCAAAGGGCAAAACAGTCATCATAATGATGCCGGTGGAGAGCCTGACCCCCCACACCACCGCACTGCAGAGGCCAGAAACAGCTGTTAAGACCTTGATGCTATCTACGCCACCAGAGCAGATCTGACCACGTAATTTAGCCTGGATTATGTTACATTCGTGCATTGACAAATGGAGAAAAGAGGCTTACCTCCTCCACTGTCCCTCACACACACACACACCTCATAATTGGACACGAATCTTCAACAAAACACTCATGCAACAGCGTCCTAAAATTAGATCAGTGAAAGTCTGAGGAGCTAATCCCTCCAGCACTCTCACCTGCACCGTGCTGACATCACGGCACATCTGCCCACAAAAACATACTGAGAAAGAATCAGGGCAGATAGAGAGAAAAAAAATCATTCGGGACTAACATCCCCTTGCAAATCCAATATCCCTCTCTTATCTCTCTATCCCCTCCCACTCGCCCCTCCACCACTCCCTCTCTCTCTCGGGGAAGGAGAGGAGGGAGGTGATCGTGTCCCCCCTCCACCACTCCCTCTCTCTCTCGGGGAAGGAGAGGAGGGAGGTGATCGTGTCCCCCCTCCACCACTCCCTCTCTCTCTCGGGGAAGGAGAGGAGGGAGGTGATCGTGTCCCCCCTCCACCACTCCCTCTCTCTCTCGGGGAAGGAGAGGAGGGAGGTGATCGTGTCCCCCCTCCACCACTCCCTCTCTCTCTCTCGGGAAGGAGAGGAGGGAGGTGATCGTGTCCCCCCTCCACCACTCCCTCTCTCTCTCGGGGAAGGAGAGCAGGGAGGTGATCGTGTCCCCCCTCCACCACTCCCTCTCTCTCTCGGGGAAGGAGAGGAGGGAGGTGATCGTGTCCCCCCTCCACCAGTCCCTCTCTCTCTCGGGGAAGGAGAGGAGGGAGGTGATCGTGTCCCCCCTCCACCACTCCCTCTCTCTCTCGGGGAAGGAGAGGAGGGAGGTGATCGTGTCCCCCCTCCACCACTCCCTCTCTCTCTCGGGGAAGGAGAGGAGGGAGGTGATCGTGTCCCCCCCTCCACCACTCCCCTCTCTCTCTCGGGGAAGGAGAGCAGGGAGGTGATCGTGTCCCCCCTCCACCACTCCCTCTCTCTCTCGGGGAAGGAGAGGAGGGAGGTGATCGTGTCCCCCCTCCACCAGTCCCTCTCTCTCTCGGGGAAGGAGAGGAGGGAGGTGATCGTGTCCCCCCCTCCACCACTCCCTCTCTCTCTCGGGGAAGGAGAGGAGGGAGGTGATCGTGTCCCCCCTCCACCACTCCCTCTCTCTCTCGGGGAAGGAGAGGAGGGAGGTGATCGTGTCCCCCCTCCACCACTCCCTCTCTCTCTCGGGGAAGGAGAGGAGGGAGGTGATCGTGTCCCCCCTCCACCACTCCCTCTCTCTCTCGGGGAAGGAGAGGAGGGAGGTGATCGTGTCCCCCCTCCACCAGTCCCTCTCTCTCTCGGGGAAGGAGAGGAGGGAGGTGATCGTGTCCCCCCTCCACCAGTCCCTCTCTCTCTCGGGGAAGGAGAGGAGGGAGGTGATCGTGTCCCCCCTCCACCACTCCCTCTCTCTCTCGGGGAAGGAGAGGAGGGAGGTGATCGTGTCCCCCCTCCACCAGTCCCTCTCTCTCTCGGGAAGGAGAGGAGGGAGGTGATCGTGTCCCCCCTCCACCACTCCCTCTCTCTCTCGGGGAAGGAGAGGAGGGAGGTGATCGTGTCCCCCCTCCACCAGTCCCTCTCTCTCTCGGGGAAGGAGAGGAGGGAGGTGAGCGTGTCCCCCCTCCACCAGTCCTGTCCTCCGTGCTGCTGGACTGGGCTGCAAGGAGGGGAGCGCGCTGGGACATGGGAGCCCCGGGGAGCAGGGTAACCCTGGGGGAGCGGGGGGGGAGGTGGGGGTGGGGGAGCGGGGGGGAGGTGGAGGTGGGGGTGGGGGTGGGGGTGGGGGTGCATGCATGGCCTGTTATGTGTTATTGGTTGTTTTGTTCTCCTGGTTCAGGATATTTTGTCTGAAAAGTGTAGCGTCTAGTGACGAAAATCCCACCACGAGAAGCGGATGTCAGAATGACCTCATCCTCTTCCCTGTGTGATATCAGAATGACCTCATCCTCTTCCCTGTGTGATGTCAGAATGACCTCATCCTCTTCCCTGTGTGATGTCAGAATGACCTCATCCTCTTCCCTGTGTGATGTCAGAATGACCTCATCCTCTTCCCTGTGTGATGTCAGAATGACCTCATCATCTTCCCTGTGTGATGTCAGAATGACCTCATCCTCTTCCCTGTGTGATGTCAGAATGACCTCATCCTCTTCCCTTTGTGATGTCAGAATGACCTCATCCTCTTCCCTGTGTGATGTCAGAATTACCTCATCCTCTTCCCTGTGTGATGTCAGAATGACCTCATCCTCTTCCCTGTGTGATGTCAGAATTACCCAGTCATCCTCTTCCCTGTGTGATGTCAGAATTACCGTCATCATCGTCCCTGTGTGATGTCACTGACAGCTTCTGCTTGGGTTTTGCTTCTGCAGATTGACAGGTTCAAGGAGAGTCAGTGAGTCAGAGAGTCAGAGAGTCAGTGAGTCAGAGGGTCAGTGAGTCAGAGAGTCAGAGAGTCAGAGAGTCAGTGAGTCAGAGAGTCAGTGAGTCAGAGAGTCAGTGAGTCAGTGAGTCAGAGAGTCAGTGAGTCAGAGAGTCAGTGAGTCAGAGAGTCAGTGAGTCAGTGAGTCAGAGAGTCAGTGAGTCAGTGAGTCAGTGAGTCGAGTCCCTGCAGTTCAGTGAAGATGTGACTGGAAGATTCTAGACTGTGTGGTTCAGCTCCGTTCACATGCATGAGTCTCTGGGCTTGGAGATCAATACCAAACTGTCATCAGGATGGTCATAAACCGAGTGCCTTAACAGAAGTCGATATAAGGGTAGATGCATGTGATTACAGCTTGTGAATCAATAACTTATCTACTTTTCATTTTTACTTTATGCAGGCATCAACATCTTGTATGTTTTTATTTGGTTTCATGTAGCAACATGCTTAGTTTGAATTTCTAGACTTCTGAATCTGTTGTCTGCTCTGAATTATGGATGATGTAGTTCTATTGTGTTAGCTACTGTACAAACTGAGATCACTTGATTAAGTTGCACACATCATCCTGCTTGTGTGTGTGTGTTTGTGTGCGTGTGTGTGTTGGTCCGATCCCATTATCACTAGTGGAACCAGATGACTGTAGCAGTTCCTATTTCACTCATGAGTAAATATTGATTGATCTGCTTGTTCAGGAAACACCAGCATTGTGTGTAAATATTTAGCCCCGCAGTGCCAACATCTAGCCCATCCTGTTAAACCCAGACAGCGGAGCAGAGACAGCCAGTACGAAGAGGGAAACATGTGAATAGCCAGACATGGACATAAGTACAGTCTGGTTGTCAGAGACTTCTCTTCCTTTGAAAGCCAGAGGCGGTACTTAAGCCTTTTCTTGTTCGTTTTTTTAGAGGAAGAAAATGGGTTTCAGTCTGAACCCACAGTACCAGGTTAGCCAGACTCCCTGTTCCTGCTGCCCTCTCCCTCTCTCTCTCCCTCCCTCTCTCGCTCTCCCTCCTCTCTCTCTCCTCCCCTCCCTCTCTCTCCATCCCTCTCTCTCCTCCCTCCCTCTCTCTCCCTCTCTCTCTCCTCTCCCTCTCCCCTCTCTCTCCCTCTCCCTCCTCCTCTCTCCTCCCTCTCTGCCTCTCTCTCTCTCTCTCCACCCTCTCTCTCCTCTCTCTCCCTCTCTCTCTCTCCCTCCCTCTCTCTCTCTCCCTCCCTCCTCTCTCTCTCTCCACCCTCTCCCTCTCCCTCTCCCTCCCTCTCCCTCTCCCTCTCCCCTCTCCCTCTCCCTCTCCCTCTCCCTCTCCCTCTCCCTCTCCCTCTCCCTCTCCCTCTCCCTCTCCCCCTCTCCCTCTCCCTCTCCCTCTCCTCTCCCTCTCGCCTCTCCCTCTCCCTCTCCCTCCTCCCTCTCCTCTCCCTCTCCCTCTCCTCTCCCTCTCCCTCTCTTCCTCCCTCTCTCTCCTCTACTCATCCCTCCTCTCTCTCCCTCTGCCTCTCTCTCTCTCATCCCTCTGCCTCTCTCTCTCTTCCCTCCCTCTCTCTCCACCTCCAGCGAGGACATCCCAGAGTGTCTCTGTCAGAATGCGAGTCCTTCTCAGCCCCCACGTTCTGTTCACAGAGAGAGCACAGGGATACAGCTCATGAGACACTTAGCATATTAGCCTTGTGATTGAATTATCCTTGGAAGTAAGTTTGATCCCCCCCACTGGCTCCCCTCCTCCCCCCTCCTCCATTTCCTCCCTGTTTCCCAGTGCATGATGGGAGATGGAGTCTGAGCTCCCCGGGGCCTCTGCACGAGAGCTGGAGTGCTCCACATGGGACAGACTCTGGATAGGGTGCCTGGTGCTCCAATAACAGGTTTATTTAAAACAAAATCAGTTTCTGCAGGTTTTAAGGTTCTTAGAAAACGTGCTGCTGTTGTGTTGATTACAGTCGCAGCGACGAAGACGATAATAGACATGAGGGACGTTGCCTTCCAGCTAACCCAGAACATTCTGCAGTCAGTTATGTCAGGTCAAACAGTTAGCTCTGCATCCTTTCTAACCATCAGCCCCTTTCCTTGGAAGTGAAAGCCGGCCTGTCTTGCTCGTTCATTAGCATGGGGAAGAGGTTATGGTGGCCTGACTTCTGTGTGTCTCTCCCCCTCCTCTAACGCTCGGAGCCTGGGGCCCGAAGACAGGATGACTGTGTGCTCGTCTCTCCCCTCCTCTAACGCTCGGAGCCTGAAGACAGGATGGCTGTGTGCTCGGCAGTGAAAGGCCTCAGAGAATGAATGGGCCCTAATTGACCAGAGATCCTTCATTACACACGTGTTAACAAACCCATGCACTCTCGCCCTGCCTGAGCAAGGCTGGAAGACGTATAGAGGAGTGACGGACAGCTTGCTGCCACTCTGAAGCATGTTCACATGTTTACAGAGAGGGGGGGGGGAGAGGGGGGGGAGAGAGAGAGCAAGAGAGAGAGAGAGAGAGCAAGAGAGAGAGAGAGAGAGAGAGCTTTCACATGGCCACACATGGTTTACATGGTTTATAAATCCTTCCCATGGTCTTTCATGTGGTGAAAGATGTGATGACAAGGACATGGCATATCTAGTGATACAGTGGCTTGGTTGGATCATGTTTTTGATCTTGTTCAATTAAAGCACTGCAGTAAACTATAGTTTACGTGTATTTCACATTCACACTGTTCATTTTAAAACACATATTTTGTCTAGATGCTCATGTGTTCTTTTGTGTTTTCCAGGGCCGACGTAAAGAGCTGTCGCTCTCGCGGGACTGAGAATGTTCCGCAAGAAGAAAAAGAAGAGGCCGGAGATCTCGGCCCCGAGGAACTTCGAGCACCGCGTGCACACGTCGTTCGACACCAAGCTCGGCTGCTTCATCGGCCTGCCCACGCAATGGCAGAGTCTGATCGAGAACCTGCGGCGCCCCAAACCCATGGTGGACCCGTCCAGGATCACAGACGTGGAACTCAGACCCAAGAAGGTATGAGAACCTAGATGTGATCGAGAGGTCCAGACAGTAGTACGGCCTAGCAGTCCTCGGGTTTGTTTTCAATTGTGGGGGCGAGACAGCATGGCCGTTAAATAGTCTATAATTTTCGTAATAAAAAGTGTGGGGGACAGATTAAAATAGTTATTATGATGGAATCCGCCCCTCCGCCCCTCCGCCCCTCCGGCTAAGGTTCGTCGTTAGCGCAAGCCAATATCTTTCACTTGAATAGATGGAACAGGGTGATCTGAAAGTAGCCTTGTTAGTAACGGTGAAAAACTTCTCGCGTGGAAGGGATATCTCCGTCTCTCAGTAGTCCTGGTGGTTCTGGAGGTCTTCTTCACAGGCTCCTCTCTGTCAGAGTGTCTTCTTCTCTATCACGGGGCTGGGCTAATGACCCTGCTGTGTACACCGACTGTACGTCGTGAATCCTTGGAGGACCCAAAGATTTATTACTCCATGCAGGCAATTAATAACGATCCATGGTGCCTTCTCACAGATGTCAGACCGGAGAGAGGGAGAGAGGGAGAGAGGGAGAGAGGGATAGAGAGAGAGAGAGAGAGGGAGAGAGGGAGAGAGGGAGAGAGGGAGAGAGGGAGAGAGAGAGAGAGAGAGAGAGAGACAGAGAGAGACAGAGAGAGAGAGAGAGAGAGAGAGAGACAGAGAGAGACAGAGAGAGAGAGAGAGAGAGAGAGACGACAGAGAGAGGGAGAGAGACAGAGAGATGAGAGGGAGAGAGAGAGAGACGATGAGAGAGAGAGAGGGAGAGATGAGAGAATGAGAGCGACAGGCGGAGAGAGAGAGACGAGAGCAGAGCGAGAGAGAGAGAGAGAGGGGAAAAGTGCGGGTACAGCAGTGGAAATGCCAGGCAACGATAAAGCCAGTGAATCTGAGGATTTCCACGCCCCACCGAACTCACTTATGGCCCGTTGGAAAAAAACACGTGCAAACATATCTGTTAGCACAGTGGATATGTCTGAGCACTGCATTTTAGAAAAGCTCTTTGTCAGCTTCTATGGCCGAGGCAGAGCTTTCTAATGGGATAATCAAGATTAGATCCCTGGTAAGCAAGCGTGTGCACCGTACTGTAAACGATACAGTATGTAGCGATGAAGGAAAGGTTAAGTTGTTTAGTACTAACGCTTCACGTCTCATGTCAGTGTAAAACACAAAACATCTCTGATCTTGTATCTACATGTGCCTTGTCATGTGGGTTTTGGGAAACGGGATACGATGTTCACTGTGACGTAGGCGTGACCTGGTCCGTACAGTGACACGCTGTCTTTAATTCATACGCTAAACACGAAAGTCCTCCCTGCCAGCTCATCACGTTTACATCGACTGTGTCTGTACCCTGTCTGTACCCTGTCTGTACCCTGCCTGTACCCTGTCTGTACCCTGTCTGTACCCTGTCTGTACCCTGTCTGTACCCTGTCTGTACCCTGTCTGTACCCTGTCTGTACCCTGTCTGTACCCTGCCTGTACCCTGCCTGTACCCTGTCTGTACCCTGCCTGTACCCTGTCTGTACCCTGTCTGTACCCTGCCTGTACCCTGTCTGTACCCTGTCTGTACCCTGTCTGTACCCTGTCTGTACCCTGTCTGTACCCTGCCTGTACCCTGTCATCTTCACAGGGGCATTTGGATGTGTGCTGACATTTTTCAAACAGTTCATAATTACAAAGTTTACATGATTCAAAGTCGTGGCCCAGATAGTCATCCATGCAGCGACTTTTACTACTAGATTATGTTGCACTATGTATTTATGTTTTTTTTTAATCTTTGAGACTATTGTCATTAAAAAGCCATCAGGGAGATGATTCAAGCGTTCGTCTTTGAAGAATGACAAAACTGTTCTTTCCAGACTTGTGTCTAAAATTAACTTGCCTCACAGCCGCGATTACGTCACGCCCAATATTCTGTGTGTCAGCCGGCCTGTATGCGTCTCTGTGGTGTGGTGGTCTCTGTGGTGAACATGCGGCGTGTGGTGTTGTAGTCTCTGTGGTGTGGTACTCTCTGTGGTGTGGTAGACTCTGTGGGGTGGTCGTCTCTGTGGTGTGGTAGTCTCTGTGGTGTGGTAGTCTCATGGTGTGGTAGTCTCATGGTGTGGTAGTCTCATGGTGTGGTAGTCTCTGTGGGGTGGTAGTCTCTGTGGTGTGGTAGTCTCATGGTGTGGTAGTCTCATGGTGTGGTAGTCTCTGTGGTGTGGTAGTCTCTGTGGTGTGGTAGTCTCATGGTGTGGTAGTCTCTGTGGGGTGGTAGTCTCATGGTGTGGTAGTCTCATGGTGTGGTAGTCTCATGGTGTGGTAGTCTCATGGTGTGGTAGTCTCTGTGGTGTGGTAGACTCTGTGGGGTGGTCGTCTCTGTGGTGTGGTAGTCTCTGGGGGGTGGTCGTCTCATGGTGTGGTAGTCTCTGTGGTGTGGTGGTCTCTGTGGTGTGGTAGTCTCTGGGGGGTGGTCGTCTCATGGTGTGGTAGTCTCATGGTGTGGTAGTCTCTGTGGTGTGGTAGTCTCTGTGGGGTGGTAGTCTCATGGTGTGGTAGTCTCATGGTGTGGTAGTCTCTGTGGTGTGGTAGTCTCTGTGGTGTGGTAGACTCTGTGGGGTGGTAGTCTCTGTGGGGTGGTAGACTCTGTGGGGTGGTAGTCTCATGGTGTGGTAGTCTCATGGTGTGGTAGTCTCATGGTGTGGTAGTCTCTGTGGTGTGGTAGTCTCTGTGGTGTGGTAGTCTCTGTGGGGTGGTAGTCTCTGTGGTGTGGTAGTCTCTGTGGTGTGGTAGTCTCATGGTGTGGTAGTCTCTGTGGTGTGGTAGTCTCTGTGGTGTGGTAGTCTCTGTGGGGTGGTAGTCTCATGGTGTGGTAGTCTCTGTGGTGTGGTAGTCTCATGGTGTGGTAGTCTCTGTGGGGTGGTAGTCTCTGTGGTGTGGTAGTCTCTGTGGTGTGGTAGTCTCTGGGGGGTGGTCGTCTCATGGTGTGGTAGTCTCATGGTGTGGTAGTCTCTGTGGTGTGGTACTCTCTGTGGGGTGGTACTCTCTGTGGGGTGGTAGTCTCTGGTGTGGTAGTCTCTGTGGTGTGGTAGTCTCATGGTGTGGTAGTCTCTGTGGTGTGGTAGTCTCTGTGGGGGTGGTAGTCTCATGGTGTGGGTCGTCTCTGTGGTGTGGTAGTCTCATGGTGTGGTCGTCTCTGTGGTGTGGTAGTCTCATGGTGTGGTCGTCTCTGTGGTGTGGTAGTCTCATGGTGTGGTAGTCTCTGTGGTGTGGTAGTCTCTGTGGTGTGGTAGTCTCATGGTGTGGTCGTCTCTGTGGTGTGGTAGTCTCATGGTGTGGTAGTCTCTGTGGTGTGGTCGTCTCTGTGGTGTGGTAGACTCTGTGGTGTGGTAGTCTCATGGTGTGGTAGTCTCTGTGGGGTGGTAGTCTCTGTGGTGTGGTAGTCTCATGGTGTGGTAGTCTCTGTGGTGTGGTAGTCTCTGTGGGGTGGTAGTCTCTGTGGTGTGGTAGTCTCTGTGGTGTGGTAGTCTCTGTGGTGTGGTAGTCTCATGGTGTGGTAGTCTCTGTGGTGTGGTAGTCTCTGTGGTGTGGTATAGTCTCTGGTGTGGTAGTCTCTGTGGTGTGGTAGTCTCTGTGGTGTGGTAGTCTCTGTGGTGTGGTAGTCTCATGGTGTGGTAGTCTCTGTGGTGTGGTAGTCTCTGTGGTGTGGTAGTCTCTGTGGGGTGGTAGTCTCTGTGGTGTGGTAGTCTCATGGTGTGGTAGTCTCATGGTGTGGTAGTCTCTGTGGTGTGGTAGTCTCTGTGGGGTGGTAGTCTCTGTGGGGTGGTAGTCTCTGTGGTGTGGTAGTCTCTGTGGGGTGGTAGTCTCTGTGGTGTGGTAGTCTCTGTGGGGTGGTAGACTCTGTGGGGTGGTAGTCTCATGGTGTGGTAGTCTCATGGTGTGGTAGTCTCATGGTGTGGTAGTCTCTGTGGTGTGGTAGTCTCTGTGGTGTGGTAGTCTCTGTGGGGTGGTAGTCTCTGTGGTGTGGTAGTCTCTGTGGTGTGGTAGTCTCATGGTGTGGTAGTCTCTGTGGTGTGGTAGTCTCTGTGGTGTGGTAGTCTCTGTGGGGTGGTAGTCTCATGGTGTGGTAGTCTCTGTGGTGTGGTAGTCTCATGGTGTGGTAGTCTCTGTGGGGTGGTAGTCTCTGTGGTGTGGCAGTCTCTGGGGGGGTGGTCGTCTCATGGTGTGGTAGTCTCATGGTGTGGTCGTCTCTGTGGTGTGGTAGTCTCATGGTGTGGTCGTCTCTGTGGTGTGGTAGTCTCATGGTGTGGTCGTCTCTGTGGTGTGGTAGTCTCATGGTGTGGTAGTCTCTGTGGTGTGGTAGTCTCTGTGGTGTGGTAGTCTCATGGTGTGGTCGTCTCTGTGGTGTGGTAGTCTCATGGTGTGGTAGTCTCTGTGGTGTGGTCGTCTCTGTGGTGTGGTAGACTCTGTGGTGTGGTAGTCTCATGGTGTGGTAGTCTCTGTGGGGTGGTAGTCTCTGTGGTGTGGTAGTCTCATGGTGTGGTAGTCTCTGTGGTGTGGTAGTCTCTGTGGGGTGGTAGTCTCTGTGGTGTGGTAGTCTCTGTGGTGTGGTAGTCTCTGTGGTGTGGTAGTCTCATGGTGTGGTAGTCTCTGTGGTGTGGTAGTCTCTGTGGTGTGGTATAGTCTCTGGTGTGGTAGTCTCTGTGGTGTGGTAGTCTCTGTGGTGTGGTAGTCTCATGGTGTGGTAGTCTCTGTGGTGTGGTAGTCTCTGTGGTGTGGTAGTCTCTGTGGGGTGGTAGTCTCTGTGGTGTGGTAGTCTCATGGTGTGGTAGTCTCATGGTGTGGTAGTCTCTGTGGTGTGGTAGTCTCTGTGGGGTGGTAGTCTCTGTGGGGTGGTAGTCTCATGGTGTGGTAGTCTCTGTGGGGTGGTAGTCTCATGGTGTGGTAGTCTCTGTGGTGTGGTAGTCTCTGTGGGGTGGTAGTCTCATGCTGTGGTAGTCTCTGTGGGGTGGTAGTCTCATGGTGTGGTAGTCTCATGGTGTGGTAGTCTCTGTGGTGTGGTAGTCTCATGGTGTGGTAGTCTCATGGGGTGGTAGTCTCTGTGGTGTGGTAGTCTCTGTGGGGTGGTCGTCTCATGGTGTGGTAGTCTCTGTGGTGTGGTAGTCTCTGTGGGGTGGTAGTCTCTGTGGTGTGGTAGTCTCATGGTGTGGTAGTCTCTGGGGGGTGGTCGTCTCATGGTGTGGTAGTCTCTGTGGTGTGATAGTCTCTGTGGTGTGGTAGTCTCATGGTGTGGTAGTCTCTGTGGTGTGGTAGTCTCTGTGGTGTGGTAGTCTCTGTGGTGTGGTAGTCTCATGGTGTGGTAGTCTCTGTGGTGTGGTAGTCTCTGTGGTGTGGTATAGTCTCTGGTGTGGTAGTCTCTGTGGTGTGGTAGTCTCTGTGGTGTGGTAGTCTCTGTGGTGTGGTAGTCTCATGGTGTGGTAGTCTCTGTGGTGTGGTAGTCTCTGTGGTGTGGTAGTCTCTGTGGGGTGGTAGTCTCTGTGGTGTGGTAGTCTCATGGTGTGGTAGTCTCATGGTGTGGTAGTCTCTGTGGTGTGGTAGTCTCTGTGGGGTGGTAGTCTCTGTGGGGTGGTAGTCTCATGGTGTGGTAGTCTCTGTGGGGTGGTAGTCTCATGGTGTGGTAGTCTCTGTGGTGTGGTAGTCTCTGTGGGGTGGTAGTCTCATGGTGTGGTAGTCTCTGTGGGGTGGTAGTCTCATGGTGTGGTAGTCTCATGGTGTGGTAGTCTCTGTGGTGTGGTAGTCTCATGGTGTGGTAGTCTCATGGGGTGGTAGTCTCTGTGGTGTGGTAGTCTCTGTGGGGTGGTCGTCTCATGGTGTGGTAGTCTCTGTGGTGTGGTAGTCTCTGTGGGGTGGTAGTCTCTGTGGTGTGGTAGTCTCATGGTGTGGTAGTCTCTGGGGGGTGGTCGTCTCATGGTGTGGTAGTCTCTGTGGTGTGATAGTCTCTGTGGTGTGGTAGTCTCATGGTGTGGTAGTCTCTGTGGTGTGGTAGTCTCTGTGGTGTGGTAGTCTCTGTGGTGTGGTAGTCTCATGGTGTGGTAGTCTCTGTGGTGTGGTAGTCTCTGTGGTGTGGTATAGTCTCTGGTGTGGTAGTCTCTGTGGTGTGGTAGTCTCTGTGGTGTGGTAGTCTCTGTGGGGTGGTAGTCTCTGTGGTGTGGTAGTCTCATGGTGTGGTAGTCTCATGGTGTGGTAGTCTCTGTGGGGTGGTAGTCTCATGGTGTGGTAGTCTCTGTGGTGTGGTAGTCTCTGTGGGGTGGTAGTCTCTGTGGTGTGGTAGTCTCTGGGGGGGTGGTAGTCTCATGGTGTGGTAGTCTCTGGGGGGTGGTCGTCTCATGGTGTGGTAGTCTCTGTGGTGTGATAGTCTCTGTGGTGTGGTAGTCTCATGGTGTGGTAGTCTCATGGTGTGGTAGTCTCTGGGGGGTGGTCGTCTCATGGTGTGGTAGTCTCTGTGGTGTGATAGTCTCTGTGGTGTGGTAGTCTCATGGTGTGGTAGTCTCTGTGGGGTGGTAGTCTCTGTGGTGTGGTAGTCTCTGTGGTGTGGTAGTCTCTGTGGTGTGGTAGTCTCATGGTGTGGTAGTCTCTGTGGTGTGGTAGTCTCTGTGGTGTGGTATAGTCTCTGGTGTGGTAGTCTCTGTGGTGTGGTAGTCTCTGTGGTGTGGTAGTCTCTGTGGTGTGGTAGTCTCTGTGGTGTGGTAGTCTCATGGTGTGGTAGTCTCTGTGGTGTGGTAGTCTCATGGTGTGGTAGTCTCATGGTGTGGTAGTCTCTGTGGTGAACATGCGGCGTGTCTTGCAGACCATCGTGCGGGGAAGCATGATCGGACACGGGGACTACATCGCCGCCATGATCAACGACATGAGCCGGCTGTCGGTCACCAGCTCCAACTCCCTGAGGAAGAGCAGCCCCTCAGCCAGGAGGCGGGCTCAGTCTCTGGGTCGGCTGGGGGAGGTCTGCGAGGGAGACGTGTACCAGTACGAGGACCTGGACGATCACCAGAGGGAGTGGAGAGACGTGGCTATGGAGGATCACCTGGCCCAGAGGGAGTGGAGAGACGTGGCCCGGAACGACCTCCGAGAGGCCGCGCCTCCATACTCGGCCGTGAAGACGAGCGTCTCCCTCCAGCCCAACGGGGTCCTCCCCCGGGCCAGGTCCACCTACGAGGTGAGCGTGAGCTCTCTGGACGCCCCCCCCGCCCCTGCCCCTGCTGGGCTATGGAGGGGGGCAGGTGGGCAGCCCCACGGACAGACTGATGATGAGGAGGGAGTTCCCTCTGAGCAGGAACATCCCTCCCAGCCAGCGGCCCGTCGCCTGCTTCTACAGCCCGGCCGTGGCTCTCCACCAGGCCCCTGGAGGTCCCCCTGCAGAGTACCGCACCAACATGCCTCTGTACATCCACCCCCACAGCCCTGGGGGGCCCTACTCCTCCTACGACCTGAAGGTAGGTCGGCCACACACCACACACAACCCCGCTCATGCAGTCCTCAGAACACAGACACAGAAATGAACGATGATACGGATATCATCCGACTGAACTGGGCGTCACGTACAGGCGAATCCGAGTCACGGCCATCGTAGCGTGTGATAGGGCTACATCATGAAAGCTCTCTTGTGTGATAGGATATGCAAGCTAGAGTGCCTCTACATAACAATTTTCAAAATGGTCAGTCTTGTGTTGGAAGTTCTATAGGACTGTCTCCTCGCGGCACGTCTGTTTTATACAGCCGAGTGCCCAATTAAAGCTGATGGAGCTTTTTTTCCTGTGGTGATAAAATATGCTTTGTGAGTTTATGGATTCTGTGTTCTTGTAAATGTTGAGAGAGCTGCACTTGGCAGGATCTGGAGAGGATAGGGTACCTGTGGGCTAGTCTGAACACACAAGTCCCACATGAAGCAGAGAGAGGGAAGGAACGCATTTACATTCAGTTAGAAAGCAGGACGGGGACCCAGGGACAACTGCCAACCCTCTCCTCCTCCTCTGTCTCTCCCCTCCTCCCTCTCTATCGCTCATCTCTACGTTCCCATCTCTCCCCTCCTCTATCTCAACCCCACTCTCCTCATCCTCTCTCTCCTCCTTCTCAATCTCTCCTACCCTCTCCTCCTCCTCTCTCTCCTCTCTCCTCTCCCCTCCTCCTGCTCTCCTCCTCCTCCTCCTCCTCCTCCTCCTCTCTCCCCTCCCCCTGCTCTCCTCCTCCTCTCTCCTCTCCCGCAGGCAGAGTCTGCTGTCAGGCATCACTCCAGCCTGCTCGCTAGCGGCACCAGCAGCCCACTAGTGAGCAGCATCCGAGCCCACCGGCCGGTCCGCTCCTCAGCCAGTTACACCCTGGGTCTGTCCCCCAACATGGGCCAGCTGAGGCCTGGAGGTCCGGAGCTTTACCACCGACACTCCGCCTGCCCCAACCCTCCTCACCCCCGACAGGACAGTCCCTCCCAGCCTCGACCCTCACCCACAGGCTCCCTGGCCACCAGCCCCCTGGGAACCTGCTCCCCGGCCTTCAGACCCCCCCAACACCCCTGCCCCAGGCCGCCCCCCAGACCCCCCCCAAAGTGACACACGAGCAGTTCAAGGCCGCCCTGCAGATGGTGGTGGATAAGGGAGACCCGAGGTCGTACCTGGAGAACTTTGTGAAGATCGGTGAGGGTTCCACGGGGGTGGTGTGCATCGCCAGGGAGAAGCACAGCGGCCGACAGGTGGCCGTGAAGATGATGGACCTGCGGAGGCAGCAGAGGAGAGAGCTGCTGTTTAACGAGGTAGAGATCCACTTGCTGCAGGCCTGCAATACCTGCTGCAGGACATGTGTAGTGTACTTAAAACCTGGTATTCTGAAATCTAAATGAAATTCTAACTTAAAAGAGGGCTTAATGCATGTCTTTACAACTTTCTACAACATTGGAAGTGTACTGATTTTGTCAATTGAATTCACATATTTATCACCATCTGTAATATATGTAAGTATGTTTGTATTCATACTTTGGAAGTATACTTTGAGGGTCATATTTATCTGTGTGTGTCTGTGTGTGCCGTCCAGGTGGTCATCATGAGGGACTATCAGCACAGGTGTGTGGTGGAGATGTTCAAGTCTGCGCTGGTGGAGGAGGAGCTGTGGGTCATCATGGAGTACCTGCAGGGTGGAGCGCTCACCAACATCGTGTCTGAGACCAGGTAAGTCTCAGGAAGACCAGGTGACAGGGAGACCAGGTAACGGAGACCAGGTAACAGGGAGACCAGGTAACAGGGAAACCAGGGAGACCAGGTAACAGGGAGACCAGGGAGACCAGCTAACAGGTATACCAGCTAACAGGGAGACCAGGTAACAGGGAGACCAGGGAGACCAGCTAACAGGTATACCAGCTAACAGGGAGACCAGGTAACAGGGAGACCAGGGAGACCAGCTAACAGGTATACCAGCTAACAGGGAGACCAGGTAACAGGGAGACCAGGGAGACCAGCTAACAGGTATACCAGCTAACAGGTATACCAGCTAACAGGAAGACCAGGTAACGGTAACCTCAGCTACATTCACACTGACTGCTGTTTCCACCTAGCCTGGTCCTAAAGTTTGACTCTCGTACATTTCATTTGGACAGAGAGTCTGGCCTCGCTCCATTGACGAGCGTTGACTTCCTTGTAGGCGGGTACTCTGTTGAAGTTTAAGACTATTGGATCTGCCTAGAGCCACTGTGATCTGCCATAACGTTGCATCTAGCGTTCGCCTTAGCCAATTCTTTCACCACTGCTAGCTGCCGTAGCTAGAAAATCAAACTGTTCCCGAAACCCGTAGCTGATTGGCCCTGTAGAAAATCAACCAGAAATTTCTGAAATACGTACCCTAATGGCCAGACCTAGTACAGAAGCAAAATCAAAATTGAGCAGAAGTAGGCTACGTAGGAGGGCAGAGAGTAAGGCTGTGTCTACTACCGCGCACTCAACGAAGTACACTGCAATGTAGTGCACTGCAATGTAGTGCACTTACATTTGCAGTGCACTCAGTTGCTGAGTAGCGCTGTCTAAACTGGAACACTTTACTTACCCACTTAGCGGGAAGTGACGCACGCAAATCTGCTCGCGACACCCGAGAAACTAAACCCGCGAAACAAACCCACTTGTATTTCTGTCACTGGACTCCTCCTCTTCCGCTACGTAGCCAAGATGGCGCCCGTTTAGGGCGAGGAGTGTCCATCGTCGGACACTTCATTTTTGGACCGTTTGCAGTGCATCATCCGGGTACTTTCAGTGCACTGAATTATTTTGGTTTTTCAGCGTAAGCGCCCTAAGCACTGAAAGTAAGTGCTCGAAGTGCACAAGTGCGCGATAGTAGACACAGCCCTAGTCTATGAATATGAAATAAAGATAGCTTCACTGTGACAGAGCTGTTCAGCTGTGGTTACTAGATGATCTTTTACTACTTTATTGACCACAAGGGGGTAGTGTAGCACTCACTAGCATCATGGACAACTAGGTAACGCTATGCAGCACAGAGAAATCTATTCAGCCGCCTCTCTCCTTCTCTCACTCTCTCTGTATCTCTCTCTCCCTCTCTCTCTGTGTCTCTCTCCCTCTGTCTCTCTCTGTCTCTCTCTCTCTCTGTGTGTGTGTCTCTCTCTCCCTCTCTCTCCCTCTCTCCCTCTCTCTCTGTGTCTCTCTCTCCCTCTCTCTCTCTCTGTCTCTCTTACTGGAGCACAACATGCCTCCTACAGGAAAATCCATAATTCAATAACATAATTAGATTTGTGAATGTTCAAATGACATGTGGAGAGACTAATCTAGGCCGAAAATGAGTTTTCTCAATGCAACAGCAAAGTTCAATACATCGAGTCATGCATAATCAAAAACAAGAAAGTTGCTGCTCATCCGCGCAGAGCAGAAGTTGTCAGGGTGAATTATCTCGAGCTGTCCATGTATATTCAATCGTTGACAAAAAACTGTCTGAATCACCACATTAACTCTGAAGTCAGCGGCTGTAGTTATTCTGGACTGGTCTTCGTGTTCACTCAAGACCTGTGCCCCCAGACAGGGCTTGTCAACGCTCAACATTAAAAAACAAATGGATTAAACTGTTAAATCAAACTTTCTTCTTTCCTTCAAATTGTAATCCGTCCCCCAAATTAAAGTTTAAAGGCGAGATACCAAAGTACTTGGCACGCCATTTGTTGTTAAGAAGCTGATGTATTTTCCAAGAAATCTCTGTTACACAACATTTCGGTGTTGCAGTATCCCTGAGGCTTGTGTTTTTATGATGCACACAAGGTTGTGAAAGAGAACAGGGCTCTCCTGGGTAACAGGCATACTGACTGTGTGTGTGTGAGTGTGTGAGTGCACGCCTGTGTGTGTTAATGTGTGTGTGTGTGTGTGAGTGTACGCCTGTGTGTGTGAGTGTACGCCTGTGTGTGTTAACGTGTGGTGTGTGTGTGTGTGCGTGTCTGTGTAGGCGTGTGCGTGTGTGGTGAGTGTGCGTGTGTGTGTGTGTGAGTGTACGCCTGTGTGTGTGTGTGTGTGTGTTAACGTGTGTGTGTGTGAGTGTACGCCTGTGTGTGTTAACGTGTGTGTGTGTCCTGCAGGCTGAGCGAGGAGCAGATTGCCACGGTGAG
>CAEFZP010002714.1:122500-140000 GCA_903064625.1 Mallotus villosus | reverse complement strand
GTTGCTGTCCGCGACTTTCAGCTGTCTCTGAAACACTCCTGGAAGCTGCTCTTCGCTGTGAAGTGGCTTGGAGAACCTCTCGAGAACCTGCCGTGACAGCTTGTTAGGCTGCCGTCTCTCCTCTCCCGCCTCGCCAACGGTTACTTCAGACCCCACGCACCTCTTGACGCTCAGCGCCTGGACGCAGTGATTGTGCCCGAAGAAGTTAGCCACTTGGATGGCCGAGTGGCCTGCGTTGTTGGTTCGGTCCAGCCGGAGACCCAGTCGCTTGAAGGCCTTGACCAGGAACTCTAACACCAGGTTGTGGCCTGCGTAGGCGGCGTAAACCAGGGCGCTGTTCCCCCAGGCGTCCGACACGTCGGGGTCAGCGTTGAACTGCACCAGCAGTTTGACCACGTCTAGGTGGCCGAGTTCGCAGGCCAGACTTAGGGCGGTGCGTCCGTTCTCGTCCTGGCAGTTGACATCGGCGCCTTTCTCCAGCAAGAGGCGGGTGAACTTCGCCCTGGCACCGGGCTCCGGTAGGCACACGGCGAACATGAGAGGAGTTCGGTTGTTCTCCGTTTTGGAGTTGATGATGCGGCCGTCCAGCGCGTCGAGGATGAAGCGCGCCAAATGGACCTTGCCCTTGTGCATAGCGTCCAGGAAAGTCTTGGTGCCCGAGCCCTGCCGCAGATCCTTAGGTCGCATCATTCTGATCCGAGTTTGTGAGTGTGCGCCTGAGTGTGCGTGTGTTGAGAGAGGGACAGAAAAGAGAGAAATAAAGAGAGCGGGTAAGAAAAAGTGAAGCAGTTTCTCCGGGCTGCTCTGTGTTGATAGCGAGTGTATTTACCTCGGAGTGACTCTCGGCGCGAGCAGCCGGTGTTTTTATACCTCTCCCTCCGAATGCCCTCCCCACGTTACCAAGGAAACAGCCATCGAAGGAGCGGGATGGAGAGGCAGGATAGCTACAGAAGCCGCGTCCTCCGCCTAGAGGAAATATATGCCGTTAGAACTGAATAATTACTCGAGGAGAAAAAACGTGGCCGGTGTTTTTCATGTGTGTGCCAGGTGAAAGTCACTACAAAAGAACCGCTTAAGCCATTCACTTTTAATCTAGCAAAGTCCACTCAAACTTGTACACGCTTCTCTTCCAGAAGGTGCGCACATTCAGACTAACATTTGACCAAAAAGTCAGACAGTGTAGAGTTTGCTGATCATCATGAATAGTGTTGGCTTTACTGTAAGCCTAATGGTTTCTTTATCACCAGATGTTTACTTTAGGGGATATTATGGTTAAGCCTGGAGCTCTGTGTGGTAGATAGCTCACATCATCGTCATGGTGACTGGTACTCTTAACATGCTAGTCATGTGACCTGATCTCGAGTCTCTCAGGAACAGGAAGTCAGAACAGGAAGTCCATATGTTGCTCTTCCTGTTTGAGAACCTCCTTCCCCGACTAGCCTCTCTCTGATCTCTCTCAGGCTCTGGTGCAGTTGTCATGATAACAGCATGTCCGTTTGGCGTGCACCTGCAGCTTTCTGAGGTGTAACTAATAGTCACGGTTCTTTCTGGCCTGGTGCATTGCGACTAAAGATTCTCTGAATGGGGTTACACCCAGGGACGAATCTAGGTTCCCACTTTTGGGGGGGCTAAGCCCCTAGATAAAACCTATTATTTTTCCTGTGACCCAGCAAAATTAGGGGGGGTCTGGGGGCATGTTCCCCCAGAAGAAATTTAGGAAAATATCCTTTTAAATAGTGTCCGCTAGTGGGTTTTAGGAAGAGAAATGAACACATTTAGATTTAAAATAGTAATTTTAGTTTTATTTTATTTGGGGGTGCTAATGAAACTTTTGGGGGGGGCTCCAGCCCATAGATACGCCCATGGTTACACCTACGGGACGTTTTGCAGGGATACATAATGTAGTGTTTCACTCTAAGCAGAGCTTGGTTTAGAGGCATGACAGCTGCTAGTGGTTTGTTTACGTGCTGTAATAGCATTTTGTAAAACAGGCTCGCCTTGGCACTCACTCAGGTGCAGTAATTGTGGATATTACGTTGCTCTTGAGTGTGCACAGGTACATTAGGCTTCCATAATACTCTGTTGTTGTTGTTGTTGACGACTGCTTTCTGTTGCATGTGGTGGCAAACAGGTGTCTTCCAATGAGAGGAGCTGTTGCATGTAGCCAACAGGAGTCTTCCAATGAGAGAGGCTGTTGCATGTGGTGGCCAACAGGAGTCTTCCAATGAGAGAAGCTGTTGCATGTAGCCAACAGGAGTCTTCCAATGAGAGAGGCTGTTGCATGTAGCCAACAGGAGTCTTCCAATGAGAGAAGCTGTTGCATGTAGCCAACAGGAGTCTTCCAAAGAGAGAGGCTGTTGCATGTAGCCAACAGGAGTCTTCCAATGAGAGAGGCTGTTGCAACAGGAGTCTTCCAATGAGAGGAGCTGTTGCATGTGGTGGCCAACAGGATTCTTCCAATGAGAGAGGCTGTTGCATGTAGCCAACAGGAGTCTTCCAATGAGAGAGGCTGTTGCATGTGGTGGCCAACAGGATTCTTCCAATGAGAGAGGCTGTTGCATGTAGCCAACAGGAGTCTTCCAATGAGAGAGGCTGTTGCATGTGGTGGCCAACAGGAGTCTTCCAATGAGAGGAGCTGTTGCATGTAGCCAACAGGAGTCTTCCAATGAGAGAGGCTGTTGCATGTGGTGGCCAACAGGAGTCTTCCAATGAGAGGAGCTGTTGCATGTAGCCAACAGGAGTCTTCCAATGAGAGAGGCTGTTGCATGTGGTGGCCAACAGGAGTCTTCCAATGAGAGAGGCTGCATCTGATGTAATTTCCCTAAAGGCGGCTCAATGTCTTAAAGTGAACCAGGAGGAGTTTGTAATTCTCGCTACATCTGTCTTTCCTGTAAACAAGTTTGAAAAAAGACGCG
Organism: Mallotus villosus; assembly: GCA_903064625.1. NCBI lineage: Eukaryota > Metazoa > Chordata > Actinopteri > Osmeriformes > Salangidae > Mallotus > Mallotus villosus. The sequence goes on along the minus strand of CAEFZP010002714.1, from coordinate 137,085 downwards.
CGCACACATACAAACAGAGCCAGAGGCCAACATTTCCTAACATGAGTCTGTCATCCACAATCTGCCCTCTCATTTTAATGAGCTTTTAATTGCTAATATAAAAGACAGCAGGGGCAGAAAGGAGAGAGTGTGTGTGAGAGAAAGGAGAGAGAGAGAGAGAGGAGAGACGAGAGAGAGAGATAGAGAGAGAGAGACGGGAGAGAGAGACTGAGAGAGAGAGAGAGAGGGGGAGAGAGAGAGAGAGGAGAGAGAGAGAGAGAATGGGAGAGAGAGAGAGAGGGGGAGAGAGAGACAGAGCGAGAGAGAGACTGGGAGAGAGAGAGAGACGGGGAGAGAGAGAGAGAGACGTGGAGAGAGACGTGGATGGAGAGAGAGAGACGGGGAGAGAGAGAGAGAGAGAGAGGGAGAGAGAGACTGGGAGAGAGAGAGAGGGGGGGAGAGAGAGACAGAAGAGCGAGAGAGAGGACTGGGAGAGAGAGAGAGACTGGGGAGAGAGAGAGAGACGTGGAGAGAGAGAGAGAGGGAGTGAGAGAGAGAGACGTGGAGAGAGAGAGAGAGAGGGGGGGAGAGAGAGAGAGAGGAGGGAGACAGAGAGAGAGAGAGAGACGGGGAGAGAGAGAGAGATACTGGGAGAGAGAGAGAGAGACGGGGAGAGAGAGGGAGAGAGAGAGAGAAAGAGTCTGGAGTTCTGACTGTTTACCATCCGGCCACACAGACGGCCTTCATCAGCCCTCTGCAGGGACGGGATGCTGGCCAGGCCAGGGCTGCCCATCAACCCTCCAGCTGCATGAGGGTGATGTGGGGGTGGGCGGATCACAAGGAACAGCAGGATGGAGATGGGAGACCCTTGTGTTATCTTCGGGGTCGTTGTGACCCCTTCAGTCATTGTGACCCCCCCACGTGTTGAGACAACTTTACCTCATACAAAAATAAAGTGAAGCATTTTCTTTTAACCGTCGGTCTGTCTCACACCCCCCACAGCACGAAAGTTAAAATAAAATGCTTTTTATTTGTTTTTGTATTGGGTAAAATTGTCGCAACACAACAATGGTTCGTTGTGAACCTTTGGGGTCATGTGACCCGAAGGTAGCACTATAGGGTTAAACAGCTATTAACGGTTGTCAACACTACGTCTTCCCCAGCTGGGTTCTAACTCGCGTGTTGCTGAGCTGACCAATCAGAGGCTAGAAGGACTTAGATAAGAGGAAAACAGTTTTAGATGATGTAAATGTTTCAGCGTATAAGCATGTAAATAATAACTGTGTAGTGAATGTATTTAGTTGATGAACTCAGAGATGTGACTTCTCTCACAGCCTAGACTTAATGTGGAGCTTTGGAGTGACTGATTGATGTGCTGTTTATGCTAAACTTCAAACAGATATTTTAGTGAAGGAAATTATTCATAATGTTATCTCCTATTTTCATGAATACAGAATATCCCCTTTCTCTGGCCATCTAACCGTCGATAGAAATCCACAAAAGCACTCTTAAACCTAGGAAACATTCAAAAAGCATTCAAATGAACTTCCGGTTTGGTATGTTTGCCGAAAGTGGTTTCATATGTGTCAAGTAATGTTCCTTTGACTGTGAGTGTCTCAGCTCTACTAGTATGAACACTGTGTGTCACCATGCTGTCCTAGTATGAACACTGTGTGTCACCATGCTGTCCTAGTATGAACACTGTCACCATGCTGTCCATACAGATGAGACACTGCAGGTGACGCCAGCTCAACCTCAGCACCTTCCAGAGGTAATGACATCTTAATCAGGTCAATGAGATTCATCTGATTTCAATACTTATTAACTCATCCCAGCGGGAGGAATTAAGTCAAATCAATTTCCGTACCAATGCATATTAATGAGATCACGAGAGATCTACGACCACCAGTCATCAGAATGCAGGGATGGTAACGTAACGACTCTTTTATAAGAAGGGAAAGTACAGGTGCCTGCAGGAAGCTGAAGGTGTCATCCAGTCAGATCAAAACCAAGACACTGTGGCTCACAGCTCGATAGAATCCTGTGCTCTCCACCAAACCACTCTTATCTGGTGTTCCAGTGGAGTGCTCAGAGCCCTTGTCTGCTTTTTCAGAGAATGGCTCCTTGTGTGCAGACTGGCTGGATGCAGAACTTGAGTGATTGTGTTGGCTCCTCCTGATCTTTTGTGTTTGGTGATGTTTTCTTGCTGGGGCTTTTTAGGCACAAAAGTGACTATTTTAAGATTTGCGTTCGGTTTACAGAAATAGCTCCGGAATAGGATTTCAGTCCTTATCTTTGCACTCTGTGGTCGATATTTCTTGGTGGGGTTGTTCAAACTGCACTGACTTGAGGCTTTTAATCATCTGGAGTCTGAAGAAAAAATGCATTCATTCTTTAAGACAGTGCCTTTTGATTGCATTCAGATGAGCGACAAAACACTAATTCAGACAAAACACTAATCCAGACAAAACACTAACCCAGACAAAACACTAATCCAGATCTCATGTGTCATTAAAAGATGCTACCTTCTCCTCATGGCTTGAAACAGACAGAACTGAATGAAAATGAATGACTCTGAAAAATGCAGTCTGCAGTCTGCATGCGAGGGGCCCACGAGGCCAGCTAATTGAGCAGATGTATGCTAGAAAGCAGAGACGCTCCCATAAATACCCAATCTCTCATTCCCTGCTCGCTCTCTCGCCCCGGCGACAACACCCTGAATGGCTGATTAGAAATTAAGGCTTGTGTAAAGTTGATGTGTTACCACCAGTTCTACATGGCTTGATTGGACACTGGGGAGAATACACTCCCAAATATACTGAATCAACAAGTCCCCCCAGACTGGAGGATGGAAACAGATACTCCCGAGGTAACACCTCCTCCTGGCTTCTGCATCGCGGGATGGGTGGTGTTTCAGATGAGGTCTAGAACACTGTTGAGTTCAGGACCTTATTCCCTCCAACCCCTGATGTTGTCCTTAATCACCCTGAACGGGTCACCACGGTCACAAGGCAGTCTGAGGTGCATCATGTTTCCTCAGAGCACACCTGAGTAAGAGCACACCTGAGAGAGCCCTACTGAGGCCTACCTAGAAAACAGGATGTGCTTTCATGTTATCATGGCACCATTCCCCCGACACTCCCCTGACTCAGAACTGTACAGAACTCAGAACCAACCAGGCAGGGCACAGCACAGCACAGCACAACACAGCACAGCACAGCACAGCACAGCACAGCACAGCACAGCACAGCACAGGGCAGCACAGCACAGCACAGCACAGCGCAGCACAGCACAGCCCAGCGCAGGGCAGGTCACAGTGCAGCACAGGGCAGGTCTGCAGGGCACAGCACAGCACAGGGCAGGTCACAGTGCAGCACAGGGCAGGTCTGCAGGGCACAGCACAGCACAGCACAGCCCAGCGCAGCCCAGCGCAGGGCAGGTCACAGTGCAGCACAGGGCAGGTCTGCAGGGCACAGCACAGCACAGGGCAGGTCACAGTGCAGCACAGGGCAGGTCTGCAGGGCACAGCACAGCACAGCACAGGGCAGCACAGCACAGCACAGCACAGCACAGCACAGGGCAGCACAGCACAGCACAGGGCAGCACAGTGCAGCACAGCACAGCACAGGGCAGCACAGCACAGGGCAGCACAGCACAGCACAGGGCAGGGCACAGCACAGCACAGCACAGGGCAGCACAGCACAGCACAGCACAGCACAGCACAGGGCAGCACAGCACAGCACAGCACAGGGCAGCACAGCACAGCACAGCCCAGCCCAGCGCAGGGCAGGTCACAGTGCAGCACAAGGCAGGTCTGGGACTGAAAAGTGGCCCTGGACTTTGAAACGCAGACCGGCCCACAACCGTATATTATTATTATAATATATATATATATTTTTTGCATGATGCCGCGGCCGTATGACCAGTCGACCCTGGTGCCCTCATTCTGCCTCCCTCACGAGCACTCTTATACTTAGGAAGTCTCCTGGGATGTTTGCAGTTTGCCCACTTTGTAACACATCATAGTCAGTTCCAGCTACTCCACAATCCGTCCACTCTCTTTGTCGACACTCAACGCATAAACTCTCAGGACTTCCCCGCTGCTGTTTAACACCTGAACACCACCTCTTTGATGCGTGTTAAGCTTGACATCCATCAGGGCACACCAGATTGGTTTATCTGTACGCAGCAGAGCCAGGCTGTGTCTGCTTTCCTCCCCGATCTCCTTCGGATTCTTTTAATGCCCTTTGATTTGCAGCAAGGACGCACCAGCCCTGGTCTGGCTGCACCACATCCTTCTGGGAAAGGCAGCAGCTGGCCTGCTGTCATGAACACACCTCCATCCAGCCTCCCACAAGGTTAGCACACTTGCATCAAACAATAAGAGACTAGGCCACTTTCTTTGTCTCCCTCGAATCGAAAGTTTCCAGCTTGAATAAACCATGGTAACCGAGGCCAGGTAAACCATGGTAACTGAGGCCAGACCTTGATATAGCCCTGAAAGAAAGCTTGTCAGAGAATTAGCTTGTTGGTACCGGCTCTGTATATCAGAGATACTGTCAGGCCGAGTCAAGCTCCGGGTGAGGAGACGCTCTGGATGAGGAGACGCTCTGGGTGAGGGGACGCTCTGGGTGAGGGGACGCTCTGGGTGAGGGGACGCTCTGGATGAGGGGACGCTCTGGATGAGGAGACGCTCTGGGTGAGGGGACGCTCTGGGTGAGGGGACGCTCTGGGTGAGGGGACGCTCTGGGTGAGGGGACGCTCTGGATGAGGGGACGCTCTGGATGAGGGGACGCTCTGGGTGAGGGGACGCTCTGGGTGAGGAGACGCTCTGGGTGAGGAGACGCTCTGGATGAGGAGACGCTCTGGGTGAGGAGACGCTCTGGATGAGGAGACGCTCTGGGTGAGGGGACGCTCTGGGTGAGGGGACGCTCTGGGTGAGGGGACGCTCTGGGTGAGGGGACGCTCTGGGTGAGGGGACGCTCTGGGTGAGGGGACGCTCTGGATGAGGGGACGCTCTGGGTGAAGGGACGCTCTGGGTGAGGAGACGCTCTGGGTGAGGGGACGCTCTGGGTGAGGGGACGCTCCGGGTGAGGGGACGCTCTGGGTGAGGGTGAGGGGACGCTCTGGATGAGGGGACGCTCTGGGTGAAGGGACGCTCTGGGTGAGGAGACGCTCTGGGTGAGGAGACGCTCCGGGTGAGGGGACGCTCTGGGTGAGGGGACGCTCTGGGTGAAGGGACGCTCTGGGTGAGGGGACGCTCTGGATGAGGGGACGCTCTGGGTGAAGGGACGCTCTGGGTGAGGAGACGCTCTGGGTGAGGGGACGCTCTGGGTGAGGGGACGCTCCGGGTGAGGGGACGCTCTGGGTGAGGGTGAGGGGACGCTCTGGATGAGGAGACGCTCTGGGTGAGGGGACGCTCTGGGTGAGGGGACGCTCTGGGTGAGGGGACGCTCTGGGTGAGGGGACGCTCTGGGTGAGGGGACGCTCTGGATGAGGGGACGCTCTGGATGAGGGGACGCTCTGGGTGAGGGGACGCTCTGGGTGAGGAGACGCTCTGGGTGAGGAGACGCTCTGGATGAGGAGACGCTCTGGGTGAGGGGACGCTCTGGGTGAGGAGACGCTCTGGATGAGGAGACGCTCTGGGTGAGGGGACGCTCTGGGTGAGGGGACGCTCTGGGTGAGGGGACGCTCTGGGTGAGGGGACGCTCTGGATGAGGGGACGCTCTGGGTGAAGGGACGCTCTGGGTGAGGAGACGCTCTGGGTGAGGGGACGCTCTGGGTGAGGGGACGCTCCGGGTGAGGGGACGCTCTGGGTGAGGGTGAGGGGACGCTCTGGATGAGGGGACGCTCTGGGTGAAGGGACGCTCTGGGTGAGGAGACGCTCTGGGTGAGGAGACGCTCCGGGTGAGGGGACGCTCTGGGTGAGGGGACGCTCTGGGTGAAGGGACGCTCTGGGTGAGGAGACGCTCTGGGTGAGGAGACGCTCCGGGTGAGGGGACGCTCTGGGTGAGGGGACGCGCTGGGTGAGGAGACGCTCTGGATGAGGGGACGCTCTGGGTGAAGGGACGCTCTGGGTGAGGAGACGCTCCGGGTGAGGAGACGCTCCGGGTGAGGGGACGCTCTGGGTGAGGGGACGCTCTGGGTGAAGGGACGCTCTGGGTGAGGAGACGCTCTGGGTGAGGAGACGCTCCGGGTGAGGGGACGCTCTGGGTGAGGGGACGCGCTGGGTGAGGAGACGCTCTGGGTGAGGGGACGCTCTGGGTGAGGGGACGCTCTGGGTGAAGGGACGCTCTGGGTGAAGGGACGCTCTGGGTGAGGAGACGCTCCGGGTGAGGGGACGCTCTGGGTGAGGGGACGCTCTGGGTGAGGGGACGCTCTGGGTGAGGGGACGCTCTGGGTGAGGGGACGCTCTGGGTGAGGGGACGCTCTGGATGAGGGGACGCTCTGGGTGAAGGGACGCTCTGGGTGAGGAGACGCTCTGGGTGAGGGGACGCTCTGGGTGAGGGGACGCTCCGGGTGAGGGGACGCTCTGGGTGAGGGTGAGGGGACGCTCTGGATGAGGGGACGCTCTGGGTGAAGGGACGCTCTGGGTGAGGAGACGCTCTGGGTGAGGAGACGCTCCGGGTGAGGGGACGCTCTGGGTGAGGGGACGCTCTGGGTGAAGGGACGCTCTGGGTGAGGAGACGCTCTGGGTGAGGAGACGCTCCGGGTGAGGGGACGCTCTGGGTGAGGGGACGCGCTGGGTGAGGAGACGCTCTGGATGAGGGGACGCTCTGGGTGAAGGGACGCTCTGGGTGAGGAGACGCTCCGGGTGAGGAGACGCTCCGGGTGAGGGGACGCTCTGGGTGAGGGGACGCTCTGGGTGAAGGGACGCTCTGGGTGAGGAGACGCTCTGGGTGAGGAGACGCTCCGGGTGAGGGGACGCTCTGGGTGAGGGGACGCGCTGGGTGAGGAGACGCTCTGGGTGAGGGGACGCTCTGGGTGAGGGGACGCTCTGGGTGAAGGGACGCTCTGGGTGAAGGGACGCTCTGGGTGAGGAGACGCTCCGGGTGAGGGGACGCTCTGGGTGAGGGGACGCTCTGGGTGAGGGGACGCGCTGGGTGAGGAGACGCTCCGGGTGAGGGGACGCTCTGGGTGAGGGGACGCTCTGGGTGAGGGGACGCGCTGGACAATGAGTCTGCAGCTTTCTGGCAGCTGCCAGTCACAGAACATATAGAGATGTTAACGGCGATAAAACCACCGCTCTCTCTATCCTCCGCTCTCTCTATCCTCCGCTCTCTCTATCCTCCGCTCTCTCTATCCTCCGCTCTCTCTATCCTCCGCTCTCTCTATCCTCCGCTCTCTCTATCCTCCGCTCCCTCTATCCTCCGCTCTCTCTATCCTCCGCTCTCTCTATCCTCCGCTCTCTCTATCCTCCGCTCTCTCTATCCTCCGCTCCCTCCATCCTCCGCTCTCTCTATCCTCCTCTCCCTCTATCCTCCGCTCTCTCTATCCTCCTCTCCCTCTATCCTCCGCTCTCTCTATCCTCCTCTCCCTCTATCCTCCGCTCTCTCTATCCTCCTCTCCCTCTATCCTCCGCTCTCTCTATCCTCCTCTCCCTCTATCCTCCGCTCTCTCTATCCTCCTCTCCCTCTATCCTCCGCTCCCTCTATCCTCCGCTCTCTCTATCCTCCGCTCTCTCTATCCTCCGCTCCCTCTATCCTCCGCTCTCTCTATCCTCCGCTCCCTCTATCCTCCGCTCTCTCTATCCTCCGCTCTCTCTATCCTCCGCTCCCTCTATCCTCCGCTCTCTCTATCCTCCGCTCTCTCTATCCTCCGCTCCCTCTATCCTCCTCTCCCTCTATCCTCCGCTCTCTCTATCCTCCGCTCCCTCTAACCTCCGCTCTCTCTATCCTCCGCTCCCTCTATCCTCCGCTCTCTCTATCCTCCGCTCTCTCTGCTCCCATCAATTATCGCCTCTCCAGGCCCACCAGGTCCAGATGCTGGTGACCAGGCTGTCACCAGCCCGGGGATTTACCCAGCTCTAATGTCGGCTTTCAGCCGTTTTATGGACAACCAGGAATTAGACACCCGGGGGGAGAGTCGTCTCACGACTGAAGAAACCTCCTCATCTGAAACCCCCTCATCCCTCTTCACCATCACGACTTGGAGCTGGGGAACTGAGTTCACTGCAATCGTGCACACCATCAAGGGTAATGGCTTGGTTGGGATCACACTCGTGACTGTCTCAGTTACCATGACAGTCACATCCTCCAGCTGTCCTGATCAAACGGCTGTTCCAGCAGGGCGGGTTAGGGTAACCCTCAACACACAGCATGTCTGACCCTCGACACACAGCATGTCTGATCCTCAACACACTGCATGTCTGACTAACACACAGCATGTCTGACTAACACACAGCATGTCTGACTCTCAACACACAGCATGTCTGACTCTCAACACACAGCATGTCTGACCCTCAACACACAGCATGTCTGACTCTCAACACACAGCATGTCTGACCCTCAACACACAGCATGTCTGATCCTCAACACACTGCATGTGTGACCCTCAACACACAGCATGTCTGACCCTCACACACTGTACGTCTGACCCTCAACACACTGCATGTCTGACTCTCAACACACAGCATGTCTAACCCTCAACACACAGCATGTCTGACCCTCAACACACAGCATGTCTGATCCTCAACACACTGCATGTCTGACTCTCAACACACAGCATGTCTGACCCTCAACACACAGCTTGTCTGACACTCACACACTGCATGTCTGACCCTCAACACACAGCATGTCTGACACTCAACACACAGCATGTCTGACACTCAACACACTGCATGTCTGACCCTCAACACACAGCATGTCTGACCCTCAACACACAGCACATCTGACCCTCAACACACTGCACATCTAACCCTCAACACACAGCATGTCTGACCCTCAACACACAGCATGTCTGACTCTCAACACACAGCATGTCTGACCCTCAACACACAGCATGTATGACCCTCAACACACTGCATGTCTGACCCGAACACACTGCACGTCTCAACCCCAATCTGAACCCGTTCCTGATCTTGGTCTCCCCCGATAGAAATTCCTCCCCTCAGGTGTGGAGGATGAGCTCACGGATGAGAGCTCACGGATGAGAGCTCCCTCCATCTCCCTCTTCGACTGGCCCTATTTGTAGCCTTCCATCCCCGCTCGCCAGAGACAGCTCTATAAATTGGACAATTGGATAACAAATGTATTTGTGTGACGCCCACATTGGCAGGATGCAGGGCTCGCTTGGCCGCACCGAGACTGATGTCCTGCCAACGCCCTCAGGGAGAGGAGGGGAGAGGGCAGGAGGAGAGGAGAGGAGGGGGCAGGAGGAGAGGAGGGGAGAGGAGAGGAGGGCAGGAGGAGAGAAGGGCAGAGGAGGGGGCAGGAGGAGAGGAGGGCAGGGGGAGGAGGGCAGGGAGAGTAGGGCAGGAGGAGAGGAGGGGAGAGGAGGGCAGGAGGAGAGGAGGGCAGGAAGAGGAGGGCAGCAAGAGGGGAGAGGAGGGGGCAGGAGGAGCGGAGAGGAGGGCAGGAAGAGGGGAGAGGAGGGCAGGGGGCAGGTTTGGGGTCTAAGGAGAATTCTAGACCTCAAACAACATCATGTGTCCTGGATGATTCCTCACATGTTTACATGCTCAGACATTGTGGTGTTGCTGACTATTCCTGCCTGGGAAGAAATGTTTATCACACTTTTTGTTGGTGTGCTTGTTAATAATAGTAATTGAATGACCTTTCTACTGTCTTGTTGATTACCTGCAATCTTGTGAATGCTCAAGAAACATTTCCTGTTTGCTGAGAAAAGAAAATCTAAGTAAAATAACTGCATTTGTCAGTACTTTCAACAGTCGGAAATTTAAGTTATTCCAAGTAAGAAAATCCGAAGGTGGTGTACATCAGCCCTTTGTGCTTGTGACGAGGTTATTGAAGGTTTCTGGATAAGTGACAACTCTTTTGAAACTCCAACGTTCCACCCCAGCCTTTGAGATAAACCACACGTTCTCCAAACGTGACATGTTCCTTACATGCTCAGAGCCACGTGTTTGCCTGCTCCAAGCCAAACACATCGTCTGGCCTCCGAGCCAATCACATCGTCTGCCTGCTCCAAGCCAATCACATCGTCTGGCTACTGAACTTGTTTGCGACACGCTAATTGTACAGTAGAGGACGGCGGACACGAGTGCCTCTGTGGATCAGGGTAACCAGGACCGTAGGGGGTTCCTTAATTGTTATTGTTCAAACTAAAGAGATGAAAGCAGAACACAGGACCCGAGATAAGGGTTCGTGAAGCAGCTTATTAGGTTCAACGTGAAAGAACACTGTTGGTCTGTGATGTTATTAGTTTTTCTAAGAAACGGAAGAAAGCTCTGAAAGCTTGGATTCAAACTGTAACCGCCTGTAAGATTCAAACTGTAACCGCCTGTACGATTCAAACTGTGATCGCCTGTAAGATTCAAACTGTGACCGCCTGTACGATTCAAACTGTAACAGCCTGTACGATTCAAACTGTAACAGCCTGTACGATTCAAACTGTAACCGCCTGTAAGATTCAAACTGTAACCGCCTGTACGATTCAAACTGTGACCGCCTGTACGATTCAAACTGTAACAGCCTGTACGATTCAAACTGTAACCGCCTGTAAGATTCAAACTGTAACTGCCTGTAAGATTTAAACTGTAACCGCCTGTACGATTCAAACTGTGATCGCCTGTACGATTCAAACTGTGACCACCTGTAAGATTCAAACTGTGACCGCCTGTACGAAACAAACTGTAACCGCCTGTACGATTCAAACTGTGACCGCCTGTACGAAACAAACTGTAACCGCCTGTACGAAACAAATGCTTTGGAAATAGAAGCATGTCGCGGATGCCTATGTCAGTAGGGTCAAATGGAATTGTGACAGAAATGGATTCCTTTGACTTGGACGCTCCTGGTGTGTCGACCGGGAGAGTCTAACTCCTTACTCTTGCCCTGAGGTGTTAAAGTACCATTAACAATGATGTAATGCGGTTGGTTGGACTGTTTGTGTTCCAATTGAATCATAATTGAATTTCGGTTTCAGTAATTGAGAAGAGTCAAACTGCCTGCAGAACAACCCTGGCCTCCCTGAACTACCACTCAGGCCTGCTCAGGCTGGCCGTCACGCTGGCCGTCACACAGGCCCATCTAGGACGCAGGGCTGGCCCATTATGGAGATATCACTAGGCAACAGTGTTTCCAGATGGTGCTGTGAGCCTGGGTAAGAGCAACATGAATCACCCCGGGGCTGATGGGAAGGCCTGAGAGCAGCCGGGTAAACAAGAGGGCATCAGGATACAGGCAGCCTCACCAGGTCTGTCTGGGGCAGGAGGAAGGGGGCAAGGGGCAGGATTGATATGTCCTTGCAAACAGAAAAGGATGGCACATTTGCCCAAAACGTTGTTTAAACACACATGCAGTACACACACACACACACTCACTCACATATACATGCACGCACACACACACACACACACACTCACATATACATGCACACACACACACACACACACACACACACACTCACGTATGCATGCACACCCACACAGGGGGGAGGAGAGTCTGTCCTCCATCTCTCTCCCTCAGCTCCTTCAGCTCTTCCGGTTGGTTCTTCCAGTTGTTTTTTTTCCCCACCAATAAAATCTGAGGTGTTTTCCAAAGACTACACAAAACAATAACTCACATGAAAGATGATGATTGTCTCTGAGAGAGAGAGCAGAGAGACCAAAGAGAGAGAGAGCAGAGAGAGAGCAAAGAGAGAGATCAGAGAGGGAGCAGAGAGAGCAGCAGGGGGGTTGTTGGTGTCTCTACAGAGCGTGGAGGAAGCAGGGAGCACCCCTCTCCAGCTGCCCTGGTCCCTCTCCAGCTGCCCTGGTCCCTCTCCCTGGCCCTGGTCCCTCTCCCTGGTCCTGGTCCCTCTCCAGCTGCCCTGGTCCCTCTCCCTGGCCCTGGTCCCTCTCCCTGGTCCTGGTCCCTCTCCAGCTGCCCTGGTCCCTCTCCCTGGCCCTGGTCCCTCTCCCTGGTCCTTACGTAAGACACTCCCCTCCCTGACTCAGGGATGAGTGTCTCCACACACTCTGCTGTCCTCCTGACTGGCTGTGAGGTGTCCGGGATCTCTGAGACCACACAACACAGCTGCGGCCCGGGGACAGACCCCAGGGACAGACCCCAGGGACAGACCCCAGAGACAGACCCCAGGGACAGACCCCAGGGACAGACCCCAGAGACAGACCCCAGGGACAGACCCCAGGGACACACCCCAGGGACACACCCCAGGGACAGACCCCAGGGACAGACCCCAGGGACAGACCCCGGGGACAGACACCTGGGACAGACTCCTGGGACAGACCCCAGGGACAGACCCCGGGGACAGACCCCGGGGACAGACACCTGGGACAGACCCCAGGGACAGACCCCAGGGACAGACCCCAGAGACAGACCCCAGGGACAGACCCCAGGGACAGACACCTGGGACAGACCCCAGGGACAGACCCCAGGGACAGACCCCAGGGACAGACCCCAGGGACAGACCCCAGGGACAGACCCCAGGGACAGACCCCAGAGACAGACCCCAGGGACAGACCTCAGGGACAGAGACAGACCCCAGGGACAGACCCCGGGGACAGACCCCAGGGACAGACCCCAGGGACAGACCCCAGGGACAGACCCCAGGGACAGACCCCAGGGACAGACCCCAGGGACAGACCCCAGGGACAGAGACAGACCCCAGAGACAGACCCCAGAGACAGACCCCAGGGACAGACCCCAGGGACAGAGACAGACCCCAGGGACAGAGACAGACCCCAGGGACAGACCCCAGGGACAGAGACAGACCCCAGGGACAGACCCCAGGGACAGACCCCAGGGACAGACCCTAGGGCCCTATGATTTCCGCGATAACGAAAACACGGACGGAATCACGGAATCGGACCATTAAAACGGAATCTACGGATAAACACGGAATGCCACGGAATTCGCCATTATTTTGGTGAAATTCAGTTTCGAGGGAAAAGGGAAACAACACGGGTGACATTAACGTCACGTAATGTTTAGCAGTCACTCCCACAACAATGTTGGAAGAAAAAAAAACAATTCCCCTGTCCACCGCCCCAGCCTAGGTGGCGGGAATGCAAACAATAGGCCCCGCTCCCGCTCCCGCTTCTAAAAAGAAGCAAAAGAAGAAGCAGGAAGTTGAGGCGGCCGCGGCTGACTGCTGAAATGCCCAAATCTGCTAAAAAGCTTTGTAATTCGGCTCTAACCCCCAAATTCAGAGCCGAACAATATCCGAATGACTACTATCACTCAGGCAATCAACTGTTTTGTAGAGTATGTCAACATTCGATCGATTGGAAACGCAAAGATACGTGCGATGACCACTTGAAGTCAAAAAACCTGAAATGGTTAACTTGAAGCACAAAATGTCTTAATCTTCTATTATAGAAATTTGACTGTTTTTTTCTTTGTTTTACAGTCATGTTATTATTTGAAGCACTAAAAACAGTGCAATGTTTTGATGTTTTAATAAATTCAGTCTTCTATCTGATAAAATTGTAAGAATTGTATTTGTTTGCACTTACTTGACACTTGTTGTGATGATTTAATCAGCTTAAAGTGTAAAAAACGGAATCCATGAAATTAAAACGGAAAAAACGGAATTTGGGAAAAAATAAAACGGAATTTGGAAAAAAATAAAACGGATTTCATAGGGCCCTAAGACCCCAGGGACAGACCCCAGGGACAGGGACAGACCCCAGGGACAGACCCCAGGGACAGGGACAGACCCCAGGGACAGGGACAGACACCTGGGACAGACTCCTGGGACAGACCCCAGGGACAGACCCCAGGGACAGACCCCAGAGACAGACCCCAGGGACAGACCCCAGAGACAGACCCCAGAGACAGACCCCAGGGACAGACCCCAGGGACAGACCCCAGAGACAGACCCCAGGGACAGACCCCAGGGACAGACCCCAGAGACAGACCCCAGGGACAGACCCCAGAGACAGACCCCAGAGACAGACCCCAGGGACAGACCCCAGGGACAGACCCCAGGGACAGAGACAGACCCCAGAGACAGACCCCAGAGACAGACCCCAGGGACAGACCCCAGGGACAGACCCCAGGGACAGAGACAGACCCCAGAGACAGACCCCAGGGACAGACCCCAGGGACAGACCCCAGGGACAGACCCCAGGGACAGACCCCAGGGACAGACCCCGGGGACAGACCCCAGGGACATACCCCAGGGACAGAGACAGACCCCAGGGACAGACCCCAGGGACAGACCCCAGGGACAGAGACAGACCCCAGGGACAGAGACAGACCCCAGGGACAGACCCCAGGGACAGAGACAGACCCCAGGGACAGACCCCAGGGACAGAGACAGACCCCAGGGACAGAGACAGACCCCAGAGACAGACCCCAGGGACAGACCCCAGGGACAGACTCCGCACTCAGACATGTCACAGAGTTTGACTGACAGGTCCAGATCTGAGCCTGAGCCCACAGGACACAACATCGAGGGCACAAACTGACATGTCACAG
>CAEFZP010002714.1:100000-117500 GCA_903064625.1 Mallotus villosus | reverse complement strand
AGGCAGCCTCCAGCCTGAGGCAGCCCTCCAGCCTGAGGCAGCCTCCAGCCTGAGGCAGCCTCCAGCCTGAGTCAGCCCTCCAGCCTGAGGCAGCCTCCAGTCTGAGGCAGCCCTCCAGCCTGAGGCAGCCCTCCAGTCTGAGGGCAGCCCTCCAGTCTGAGGCAGCCCTCCAGCCTGAGGCAGCCTCCAGTCTGAGCCAACCCTCCAGCCTGAGGCAGCCTCCAGTCTGAGGCAGCCCTCCAGCCTGAGGCAGCCCTCCAGTCTGAGGCAGGACCAGCATCATGAGGGGTTGCTGAAGGAGCCACACTTGTTGCTGTGAGTCTTGATGAGGCGTTCTTGGGAACTGAGAACAGCCAGTCTCTCAGACTCCCCCTCACATGTGACCTGGCTGCTGTCAACAGGCTGACTCATCACAGGCCGTGGGTCAGGCCGCTCTGCTTTCCTATCTGTGCTGTGTGTGCACATACAGTATGTGGGTGTGTGTGTGTGTGTGCACGTGTGTGTGTGTGCACGTGTGTGTGTGTGCACGTGTGTGCGTGTGTATACTGTGTGTACATACAGTATGTGGGTGTGTGTGTGTGTGCACGTGTGTGTGTGTGCACGTGTGTGCGTGTGTATACTGTGTGCACATACAGTATGTGGGTGTGTGTGTGTGCACGTGTGTGTGTGCACGTGGTGTGTGTGTGTGCACGTGTGTGGGTGTGGGTGTGTGCACGTGTGTGTGTGCACGTGTGTGTGTGCACGTGTGTGTGTGTATATACTGTGTGTGTGTACTGTGCACGTGTGTGTGTGTGCACGTGTGTGTGTGTGTATACTGTGTGTGTGTACTGTGCACGTGTGTGTGTGTGTGTACTGTGCACGTGTGTGTGTGCACGTGTGTGTGTGTGTGTGTACTGTGCACGTGTGGTGTGTGTGCACGTGTGTGTGTGTGTATACTGTGTGTGTGTGTACTGTGCACGTGTGTGTGTGTACTGTGCACGTGTGTGTGTGCACACGTGTGTGTGTGTGTGTGTACTGTGCACGTGTGTCAACAGAGATCGCGTGACTAAGAGAGACGGCTTTGTGTGTTCACTTCTCCGAGTGCTTCTCTCTCGCACGGTAACCATAGTTACTGTTGAGAGCCACCAGAGAAAGGATAGCAGGGGTCACCATGGGAACCGTTCATCCTGCGAACCTGTGGACTTCCTGGGACTGACCAACCAGAGCCCCGACGGAGGGAGGGGCCCTGGGACTGACCAACCAGAGCCCCGATGGAGGGAGGGGCCCTGGGACTGACCAACCAGAGCCCCGATGGAGGGCGGGGCCCTGGGACTGACCAACCAGAGCCCCGATGGAGGGCGGGGCCCTGGGACTGACCAACCAGAGCCCCGATGGAGGGCGGGCCCTGGGACAGACACAGAGCTCCAAGGAGTGTTTTGGTTCAGACCCCCACTCACCCCTGAGTCTGTCTGGGTAGAGTCCTCCAGCACCTCACAGCTCATCGCTCGTCTGAGCCTACGGGGAAAGAGAGGAGGGTGTTAATGCGTGTGCTCTAGGTCTACACTCAGGTGTGCTCTGGGTCTACACTCAGTCTCTTCTATGTTATTGTTGTTGATCTGTCTGTTGTAGATGTGCTGGGCTGCGTGAATGAGCGTGAGGTTGAGTGCTGAGTTGTATTAGACATGCTGCCCTGCGGGTGAGAGGGGGAGCGTTCAGGCTGAGGGGAGGGGCTTACCTCGCTGAGGGGAGGGGCTTACCTCGCTGAGGGGAGGGGCTTACCTCTTCTTGTCAGATCCACTGCGCTTTGTCACACTCTTCTTCTTGGAGTTCTTGGTTTGGCTGAAAAACAACCAAACGTCACATCACAGCTCTCTTTCCAACCATGTCTTGTAAAAGACACATAACACATAACACTGCCTTTTGGACACGTGATGAGACGCTTTCAAGTTTGTTATTCAAGAAGGGTGAGTTGATAAACTGTCCACTCAGACAGCTGGGAG
This sequence comes from Mallotus villosus, assembly GCA_903064625.1. Classification (NCBI taxonomy): domain Eukaryota; kingdom Metazoa; phylum Chordata; class Actinopteri; order Osmeriformes; family Salangidae; genus Mallotus; species Mallotus villosus. Next base: position 115,521 of record CAEFZP010002714.1, on the reverse strand, counting down.
AGAAGCAGAGCCTTATCCCGAGCACTGCTGTTTGAACACCTGGGGGCTAATGGTTGCTCTTAGATAACCATCTGCCAGTGAATAACACACACTCACTCACTCACACACACACACACACACACACTCACACACACACTCACACACTCACACACCTAATCATGCATGCACGCACAAATAAACACACTGTCCTGCAGCGCTTCACATACATGATTTTATTGTCTTTGCTAAACATGAGACGCCAGCTCTCCCTCAGTAAAGCAACACTCAAGCGGACATTTCCCTGTGGTGTGAAGTCATGGTGGTGTGAGTGTGTGTGAGTTTGTGTGTGCTTGAGTGTGTGTGTGTTTCCCTGTGGTGTGTAACTGTGTACTGTCATGGTGGTGTGAGTGCGTGCTCACACCTCTCTAGCTGCCTCAGCTCGCTACTGTGTCTCTCCATGGTCATCTCCAACAGCTTGGCCAGCCGCTGTCATACAGGAAACAGGAAACAGGTGTCAACAAACCGGCCACAACAACTCAAGCTGACAGGAAGTATCAACTGAGGTGTAAATTGCAGCCATCACCCAGAAAGTACATCACCCAGGAAGTACATCACCCAGGAAGTACATCACCCAGGAAGTACATCACCCAGGAAGTACATCACCCAGGAAGTGACATCACCCAGGAAGTACCTCGCCCAGGAAGTACATCACCCAGAAAGTACATCACCCAGGAAGTACATCACCCAGGAAGTACATCACCCAGGAAGTACATCAACCAGGAAGTATGTGTTGAACATCCGAGTTTAAAGTAATTGAAGTGAAGTCAGCCTATTCAGACCTCCAGCACGTGTTTGTGTGCTCTCTGGCCTGCAGTAGAGAGGCCCCAGTCAGAGTCGTTCACCTGCCCACTCCCTGACCGGGGAGGTGGCGACCCAGAGAAAATTACCTGATTGACCTCTCAATCTCATGCAGATCCACCGCTTATGCTAAGAGCTCCCAGAGCAGCATGCAGTGATGGATAATCCATACTGGCTGCTCGCCCCTGGCTGGAGAGAGAGAGGAGCACGGGGAGGGGGGGCGGTGTGTGTGTGTGTGGTGTGGAGGTGGGGGCGGTAGGGGGGTATGTGGGGGGCGGTGTGGGGGAGAGGGGGCTTGTGGATTTGAGCTGTGGGAATGAGTCCCAGTTTTAGAGGTAAATCAATCAGAGTCCAGTCCTGTATATATATATATATTTTACGTTGAGTGGTGAGGAAGTTGGCGGTGGGTGTGAAAGGACGTGGGTGGGTGTGCAGGAAGTGTGGTGTGGAAGGAAGTGGTTGTGACAGGAAGTGGGCGTGACAGGAAGTGGCGTGACAGGAGTGACAGGGGTCCCAGCTCCAGCTAGCTACCTCTGTAGCGTTCTGCTCCTTCCTCCTCTTGGTCTGGTCCATCTTCTCCATCCTCAGGACCCGCAGCTCCACCTGCAGCCTCTCCTTCTGCTCCTGCACCTTCCCCGGGGCGCTGGGCTCCGGCACGTCCCCCCTCCCCCCTGGAGCAGAGACCACACCGTGAGGACGTGAACATGACATGGAGCTCCACTAAGATCAGGAACTCTTTATTACAGGGTTCCATTCTCTCTGATAGGCTCAGAACTCTTTATTACAGGGTTCCATTCACTCTGATAGGCTCAGAACTCGTTATTACAGGGTTCCATTCTCTCTGATAGGCTCAGAAACTCTTTATTACAGGGTTCCATTCTCTCTGATAGGCTCAGAACTCTTTATTACAGGGTTCCATTCTCTCTGATAGGCTCAGAACTCTTATACAGGGTTCCATTCTCTCTGATAGGCTCAGAACTCTTTATTACAGGGTTCCATTCTCTCTGATAGGCTCAGAACTCTTTATTACAGGGTTCCATTCTCTCTGATTGTAGCTGCTTGTATAAAAGCACTCTGGGTTATTTTTAACCTTCGATTTCAGTTTCTCTTTTTATATAGAAAAAACACATCAGCCAGGATATTCAATTTCTCTCCCAATCTAATCATTGGTACTCTAAATATACTCTCGCTAATGAAACTCCACAACAACATAATTAGCAAGTGAATAATCTGGTGTGTGAGCCAGCTCTTCTTTTAAGTGTTCATTCATGGACGAATAACAAACAGCCGAATAGGAAAAGATAACAAGGTCATCACTCTTTCTTCTTCAGCGAGTTCTTCTTCTTCAGGTTTTTGAAGGTGTCTGCGTACTTCTGGAGCAGCTCCTCCCTCCTTCTTCTGGAACTTCCTGTCCAGCTCCTTCAGGTCTTTATCCTGACCTCCTGATCACACGTCAGGAATGCTATGTGACTCGATACATCTCCTAGGCAGCAGTCGCGGGGCGGTGAGATATGGAACAAAAACACAGTCTAGTCCGTCAGAACACAAGCGCTGACATGGCATCTGTGTGTGTGTGGCAGGGGCGAGATCTCTCCCGAGAGTCAGGTAGAAAGAGAAGAGGAGAAAGAAAAGGAGCCAGAGACGATGCCAGTAGAGACGAGAGAGAACAGAAAAGGAGAGTAGATAAGAAGAAAGATAAGAAAGAACGCAAAGACAATGACAGAAAGTAAGAGAAGAAAAAGAAAGAATAGACAGAAATGAGAAGAGAGAAAGAGAGAGAGAGACAGAGAAACATCCCTAAAGAAATCATAACTAACTCACGCACTCACTAACTAACTCACTGCCCTCACATCCCTACTCCCTCCCTCCCTACATCATCTCTCTGCTCTCTCTCTCTCTCTCATCTCTCTTCTCTCTCTCTCTGAGGTTCTGAACGCGTCTCTGCAGGCGTGTGAAGAGAGCAGCTCAGTGCTGCAGTAGATCAAGGGAAGGTGTGTGGACGTGGACGACAGTATTTACCTGAGCTGGATTCTGGTTCCGTGGGGTCAGATGCAGCAGGGACAAAAGCCAGACTGATGTCGGTGTCTGGAACGTTCTCTGGGGTGGGTGTGTCCTCTGAGACAGGCTCGCTGTTTGGGGTGGGTGTGTCCTCTGAGACAGGCTCGCTGTTTGGGGTGGGGTCAGGGATGCTGGTGGGAGGAGCTTCAGATTGAGGGGATGGTTCATTGGCTGCGATTGTCTCTCCACTATCAGGGAGGGGGCTTAGGAGTGGTGCTTCCTGGTTCGGTGGCAGGATCAGGGATGGGGTCCACATCCGGTTCCTCCGTTCTGGGAGCGGGGGTCAGGTTCTCCATCGGGTTCTGCAGGGGGGGTGTCCTGGGGAGAATCTGAGGCCATGTTGGGTTCTGCAGCCTCCGGAAGGTTCTGCTCAGGGGCAGGAGAGCGGTTCTCTGGGTTCTCCACGATGTCCTCCTCTGGGCTGGTGGAAGCCGCAGCCTTGGGCTCTAGTTAAATACAGAGAACGTCTGTCAGGAAACGTTGATGGATTCTAACTGGCCTGTTACCGCAGGTCACACTGAAGGGTTGACTTCCCAGAAGTCTCTGGCTCTCTGAACGCCTGTTACCTGGTTCTGCTGCAGGTGGAGCTTTGGGGTGTTTGGGCCACGAGAGGTAACTCGTACGGGCTGACGTAGTCGGCAGACTAGGAGCACAGGACAGTGTCAGACATCACAAACTAACAAGCTTAATCATTATCTAGCAAGACCGTTAATGCTGTCATACTTTCACTTTACAGGCCAGGGATCGTTTGTTTTACATGTGGAAGGGAAGATTTCACTCTGGAGATTACCTCCTGTGTCTTGGTCGACTTCTCCGAATTCTTTGTTGGATTAAACAGGGCGTCTGTAAAGTCTGACAAACAGAACATGCAGAATCACAAATCAGTTTCTCCACAATCTATGAAGTGGTGCATCTAAACTTTTGTTTCTACGACCAGAGTGATGCTGAGACCGTCATGTTTCAAACAAGAGCAGTCTCTTCTCTCTGGGGACAAGACTCCCACTACAGGAGACCCATCCCGCCCCCGTAAACCAGCCCCCGACAACCAGGAGAGTTGTGCTGCTGGTGTGCTGTTTCCGTGGTGATGCTGGGATGGATCACCTGCGAAAGCAGCAGGGATGTAGTCCTTGACCTCAATGGACACAAACAGAGCTGGCAGAGACAGCGGCATGTTGCTCTCACTGCGCAGGCAGATGTGCTGGAAGCCTGCGGACACACACACACACAACACACAGACACACACACACACACAACACACACACACACACACAAACACACACACACACACACACGACACGACACCACACACACACACCCTCACACACACACACACACACACACACACACACACACACACACTCACACACACACCACACACTCACACACACGACACTCACACACACACACTCACACACACACACAACACACACACACACACACCACACACACACACACACACTCACACACACCACACACGCGCACACACACACTCACACACACACACACGCACACACACACACACACACACACAGACACACACACACACAGAGAGAGAGATGAAGACACCGCACACACACACACACACACTCACACACACACAGACACACACACACACACAGAGAGACACACACACACACACACACACACCACTCACACACACACAGAGAGACACCACACACAACCACACACACTCACACTCACACCACACACACACACACACACACACACACAACACACACACACACACACACCACACACACAGAGAGACACACACACACAACACACACACAGAGAGATATGAAGACAGCGTCATGGTTCTGGCTCCATCAGGCTATCAAGCAGAGACATTAGGGGAGGGAAGGTGGGGGCTGGAAGGTGGGGGCTGGAAGGTGGGGGCTGGAAGGTGGGCTGGAAGGTGGGAGCTGGAAGTGGAAGGTGGGGGCTGGAAGGTGGGGGCTGGAAGGTGGGGGCTGGAAGGTGGGGGCGGGAAGGTGGGGCTGGAAGGTGGGGCTGGAAGGTGGGGGCTGGAATGTGGGGGCTGGAAGGCGGTGGGGGCTGGAAGCGGGGGCTGGAAGGCGCTGGAAGGTGGGGGCTGGAAGGCGGTGTGGGGGCTGGAAGGCGGTGGGGGCTGGAAGGTGGGGGCTGGAAGGTGGGAGCTGGAGGTGGGGGCTGGACGGTGGGGGCTGGAAGGGCGGGGGCTGGAAGGCGGTGGGGGCTGGAGGTGGAGCTGGAAGGTGGGGCTGGAAGGTGGGGGCTGGAAGGTGGGGGCTGGAAGGTGGGAGCTGGAAGGTGGGGGCTGGAAGGTGGGGGCTGGAAGGTGGGGGCTGGAAGGTGGGGGCTGGAAGGTGGGGGCTGGAAGGTGGGGGCTGGAAGGTGGGGGCTGGAAGGCGGTGGGGGCTGGAAGGCGGGCTGGAGGCGGGGGCTGGAAGGTGGGGTGGAAGCGGTGGGGGCTGGAAGGCGGTGGGGGCTGGAAGGCGGGGGCTGGAAGGTGGGAGACTGGAAGGTGGGGGCTGGAAGGGGGGATGGAAGCGGGGGCTGGAAGGCGGTGGGGGCTGGAAGGTGGGAGCTGGAAGGTGGGAGCTGGAAGGTGGGGGCTGGAAGGTGGGGGCTGGAAGGCGGGGGCTGGAAGCGCGGAAGGCGCGGTGGGGGCTGGAAGGCGGGGGCTGGAAGGTGGGGGCTGGAAGGTGGGGGCTGGAAGGTGGGGGCTGGAAGGCGCTGGAAGGCGGGGGCTGGAAGGGGGGGGCTGGAAGCTGGAAGGTGGGGGCTGGAAGGTGGGGGCTGGAAGGTGGGGAGGGCTGGAAGGTGGGGGCTGGAAGGTGGGGGCTGGAAGGGGGGGCTGGAAGGCGGTGGGGAAGGCGGGGGGCTGGAAGGCTGGGGGCTGGAAGGGGTGGGGGCTGGAAGGGGGGGCTGGAAGGTGGGGGCTGGAAGGTGGGGGCTGGAAGGCGGTGGGGGCTGGAAGGCGGTGGGGGGCTGGAAGGCGGGGGGCTGGAAGGCGGGGGCTGGAAGGCGGGGGCTGGGGGTATGTGGTGCTGCCGACCCGGGGCTCAGCTCACCTGACTGCAGCACCTCGATGGGGATGATCCGGTGCCCCAGAAACTTGCCGTTTTCCTCGTGAACCACGATCCTGAGATGGGCCATGTCGGGCAACAAGATCTGCTCACGCCCATGACGACAACATCATCATCAACAACAATAACAACAAATACTGCATCACTATTGACAGCTAACACATCTGACAGCTAAGATACCAGGAACACAACATAATACACACACACCTTCTCAAAAACAAACGGTTCCTCGTTCCACACTGGGTTGATGGCGTTTGGTGTAGCGGACCACTTGGTGCGGTACTTCTTCTTGGGGTCACCTGGCAGCCCGATGACCTCCACCTCCACACTGTCTTCACGCTCTTGTCAGACAGGAACTGGCCAGAATAGATCTGAGGACGAGGTGAAAAGGATCACTGACCTGCCTACAGACGGGAGGGCCACAGACACCGTGAGGCCTGCCGCCCTACAGCTGGAACCCTGGGGGGCCATGTGGGGGGGGCGCCATGTGGAGGCTGTGAGGATCCATTTTTCTATGAAGTTTTTCTAGGAAGCTTCTAGAAACTGTCTGCCAGAATGTGTGACTCTACAGCCTCAGCCAAGCTTAACACATACACACACTCTCACACACACAGACTCACACACACACTCTCACACACACAGACTCACACACACACAAAGACTCTCAGACACACACACACATGTACGTACACACACTCAAAACGCCCACACAATCCGAAAAATAAAGTCACACAGAGCACAAGGTTCTTTTGCTCTCGAGTGGAAGGAAAATTGCCCACAGCCACAAACAACCTCTTTTTATAAATGTGCCGAACATGAATTCAACCAGAGAAAATAAGCCTGGTTGCGTCTTGACAGGATCGTTATCTGACCAACGATCATATTCACTCCCAAAGCCTCTCTCAGAGGAATACAGAAACATGTGTGGGCTTGTTGCATGGAGACAGTCTGTGGAACACTCAACCTACCTTGATGGTCAGTCAGTCTGTGGAACACTCAACCTACCTTGATGGTCTGTGTGTTGCATGGAGACAGTCTGTGTAACACTCAACCTACCTTGATGGTCAGTCAGTCTGTGTAACGCTCAACCTACCTTGATGGTCAGTCTGTGTAACACTCAACCTACCTTGATGGTCTGTGTGTTGCATGGAGACAGTCTGTGTAACACTCAACCTACCTTGATGGTCAGTCAGTCTGTGTAACGCTCAACCTACCTTGATGGTCAGTCTGTGTAACACTCAACCTACCTTGATGGTCAGTCTGTGTAACACTCAACCTACCTTGATGGTCAGTCTGTGTAACACTCAACCTACCTTGATGGTCAGTCTGTGTAACACTCAACCTACCTTGATGGTCAGTGTGTTGGCAACAACGGTGTCTATTCTGTCAGCGTAGGGGTCAAACTTCTTGTCGCTGCGTCGAAGGAGGTCATGCTTTAGGAGGTAACCTGTTCTCCCGTTGAACTCAAACACGGACATGTTCAGCTGCATGGGGAAATCTGCCAATCCACAAGGAATCAGAGAAATAACATCAATCATGTTCAGAGTCCATGAGTTGTCATGTTTCATGTGCGGGAGGGATCTTGCTGCACCAGTGCGTGTCAGTGCGACACTGACTCCTAGTGGAGACTTTAGAAAACGTTCACTTTAACAAATACTTCGTCACTGTACTTTAAGTAGATTTTTCTGGTATCAGTACTTTTCTTTTGTTTGTGTTTTTTTTGAAAGGTAGAAGGTTTGAAAAATAAGGTTTGATTCTTTGGGGGGGGGAAAAAAATACACTTCTGAAAAAACGTTATTTGTGTCGTCTTGTGTGTGAAAAATGTTTCGAAAGGTCGAAAAAAATATTTTCCCAAAACACTTTCGGAAAAAACTATGTTTTGGAAACGTTGGAAACGTTCTTATCCAAAGTGACATACAAATAGTGCATTTAGAAAGCAGAGCAGAAGCAGAAGCAGGAGTACCCATGGTCTGGTAGTTTAGAAAGCAGAGCAGAAGCAGGAGTACCCATGGTCTGGTAATTTAGAAAGCAGAGCAGAAGCAGGAGTACCCATGGTCTGGTAGTTTAGAAAGCAGAGCAGAAGCAGGAGTACCCATGGTCTGGTAATTTAGAAAGCAGAGCAGAAGCAGGAGTACCCATGGTCTGGTAGTTTAGAAAGCAGAGCAGAAGCAGGAGTACCCATGGTCTGGTAATTTAGAAAGCAGAGCAGAAGCAGGAGTACCCATGGTCTGGTAATTTAGAAAGCAGAGCAGAAGCAGGAGTACCCATGGTCTGGTAGTTTAGCGCCACCATCTGGCAGCCGGAGTTCCAGAACAGATGAGGGGTGTAGTTGGAGGAGTCCATCCTGGTTCCTTTAGGATAGATCCTGCTCATCTGACGCTTATTATACCTGGACAGTCTGGATTAGGAAACATCTAACTTTCTGTTACACCTGGATTAGGAAACATCTAACTTTCTGTTACACCTGGACAGTCTGGATTAGGAAACATCTAACTTTTTTGTTACACCTGGATTAGGAAACATCTAACTTTCTGTTACACCTGGACAGTCTGGATTAGGAAACATCTAACATTCTGTTACACCTGGACAGTCTGGATTAGGAAACATCTAACATTCTGTTACACCTGGACAGTCTGGATTAGGAAACATCTAACTTTCTGTTACACCTGGACAGTCTGGATTAGGAAACATCTAACCTTCTGTTACACCTGGATTAGGAAACATCTAACTTTCTTTTACACCTGGACAGTCTGGATTAGGAAACATCTAACCTGCTGTTACACCTGGACAGTCTGGATTAGGAAACATCTAACCTGCTGTTACACCTGGACAGTCTGGATTAGGAAACATCTAACCTGCTGTTACACCTGGACAGTCTGGATAAGGAAACATCTAACATTCTGTTACACCCGGACAGTCTGGATTAGGAAACATCTAACATTCTGTTACACCTGGACAGTCTGGATAGGAAACATCTAACTTTCTGTTACACCTGGACAGTCTGGATTAGGAAACATCTAACTTGCTGTTACACCTGGACAGTCTGTATTAGGAAACATCTAACCTGCTGTTACACCTGGACAGTATGGATTAGGAAAACATCTAACCTGCTGTTACACCTGGACAGTCTGTATTAGGAAACATCTAACCTGCTGTTACACCTGGACAGTCTGGATTAGGAAACATCTAACCTTCTCTTACACCTGAACAATCTGGATTAGGAAACATCTAACTTTCTGTTACACCTGGATTAGGAAACATCTAACCTTCTCTTATACCTGGACAGTCTGGATTAGGAAACATCTAACCTGCTGTTACACCTGGACAGTCTGGATTAGGAAACATCTAACCTGCTGTTACACCTGGACAGTCTGGATTAGGAAACATCTAACCTGCTGTTACACCTGGACAGTCTGGATAAGGAAACATCTAACCTGCTGTTACACCTGGATTAGGAAACATCTAACCTTCTCTTATACCTGGACAGTCTGGATTAGGAAACATCTAGCCTTCTCTTACACCTGGACAGTCTGGATTAGGAAACATCTAACTTTCTGTTACACCTGGATTAGGAAACATCTAACCTTCTCTTATACTGGACAGTCTGGATTAGGAAACATCTAACCTTCTCTTATACCTGGACAGTCTGGATTAGGAAACATCTAGCCTTATTTTACACCTGGACAGTCTGGATTAGGAAACATCTAACTGCTGTTACACCTGGATTAGGAAACATCTAACCTTCTCTTACACCTGGACAGTCTGGATTAGGAAACATCTAGCCTTCTCTTACACCTGGACAGTCTGGATTAGGAAACATCTAACTTTCTGTTACACCTGGATTAGGAAACATCTAACCTTCTCTTACACCTGGACAGTCTGGATTAGGAAACATCTAACTTCTCTTATACCTGGACAGTCTGGAATAGGAAACATCTAGCCTTCTCTTACACCTGGACAGTCTGGATTAGGAAACATCTACCTGCGTTACACCTGGACAGTCTGGATTAGGAAACATCTAGCCTTCTCTTACACCTGGACAGTCTGGATTAGGAAACATCTAACCTGCTGTTACATTACATCCTGGACAGTCTGGATTAGGAAACATCTAACTTTTTTTGTTACACCTGGATTAGGAAACATCTAGCTTTCTGTTACACCTGGACAGTCTGGATTAGGAAACATCTAACTTCTGTTACACCTGGACAGTCTGGATTAGGAAACATCTAACCTGCTGTTACACCTGGACAGTCTGGATTAGGAAACATCTAACCTGCTGTTACACCTGGACAGTCTGGATTAGGAAACATCTAACATTCTGTTACACCTGGACAGTCTGGATTAGGAAACATCTAACATTCTGTTACACTTGGACAGTCTGGATTAGGATTATATCTAGACTAAATGTTCTCTATTTTAATATTTGTATTTGTAAAGTAACTGGCGTGGGATCGTTTTTATGGTTACATGGGTACAATGTACAGATATGAAACAGTGTAAAAAGATACTCAACAAACTCAACAGCAGATTTGGAGATCAAACTCTCTCCTTTAGTCTCCACAAAGGATGACATGGAATAGCTCCTGTTCTTCTCTGTAAAACGTGAATCAGGAAATAAGAAGTATTTATCAGGTAATAACTTGTATGTTACTGACCCACTGACCCAAGGGGAGTATTTCTTCCTGAATTTAAAGGAACGTTTACACTTTCAAACTCACTTTTGGCGTTCTCAAAAGAAATGAATTTGTTGGGCTGGATGTAGTTGACCAGGGCGGACATCTCCTCATATGCTGTCACTTCCTGTCCTGCTGTCCCCTAACAGGAAGTAAGCAAAACTCTGAAAGGACTACAATCTCAGAAGAAGAAAACTTCCTCTACATTCGATTCTTCTTCAAAACTCCACGTACATTTTATGGACAATAACGTTTTCTTATCTTACCTCATCCGAGTTCTTCATCTTTCCTCATCCTGCTCGTCCATGTCCTCGTGTTCCTCCATGTCCTCCGACGGACCCCTCGCACTCTGCCACACAAACACATCAATCACCCTCATCAATCAATACAGGGAAAACTAACCCATTACTAGGTCACCAAAACAACACAATCAATCTTCCAGTAATGTTCCTACAGCAGCTCAACTACTGCTTATGGAGCCATTCAACCACAACAACACGGAACGTGATGAACATTCTACGTGTTCTGGAACGTGATGTCATGAACATTCTACATCACACCTTCATCAACCACAACAACACGGAACGTGATGAACATTCTACATGTTCTGGAACGTGATGTCATGAACATTCTACATCACACCTTCATCAACCACAACAACACGGAACGTGATGAACATTCTACGTGTTCTGGAACGTGATGTCATGAACATTCTACATCACACCTTCATCAACCACAACAACACGGAACGTGATGAACATTCTACGTGTTCTGGAACGTGATGTCATGAACATTCTACATCACACCTTCATCAACCACAACAACACGGAACGTGATGAACATTCTAACGTGTTCTGGAACGTGATGTCATGAACATTCTACATCACACCTTCATCAACCACAACAACACGGAACGTGATGAACATTCTACGTGTTCTGGAACGTGATGTCATGAACATTCTACATCACACCTTCATCAACCACAACAACACGGAACGGGATGAACATTCTACGTGTTCTGGAACGTGATGTCATGAACATTCTACATCACACCTTCATCAACCACAACAACACGGAACGTGATGAACATTCTACGTGTTCTGGAACGTGATGTCATGAACATTCTACATCACACCTTCATCAACCACAACAACACGGAACGTGATGAACATTCTACGTGTTCAGGAACGTGATGTCATGAACATTCTACATCACACCTTCATCAACCACAACAACACGGAACGTGATGAACATTCTACGTGTTCTGGAACGTGATGTCATGAACATTCTACATCACACCTTCATCAACCACAACAACACGGAACGTGATGAACATTCTACGTGTTCTGGAACGTGATGTCATGAACATTCTACATCACACCTTCATCAACCACAACAACACGGAACGTGATGAACATTCTACGTGTTCTGGAACGTGATGTCATGAACATTCTACATCACACCTTCATCAACCACAACAACACGGAACGTGATGAACATTCTACGTGTTCTGGAACGTGATGTCATGAACATTCTACATCACACCTTCATCAACCACAACAACACGGAACGTGATGAACATTCTACGTGTTCTGGAACGTGATGTCATGAACATTCTACATCACACCTTCATCAACCACAACAACACGGAACTTGATGAACATTCGACGTGTTCTAGATGGAACGTGACGTGATGAACATTCTACGTGTTCTACATCACACCTTGGCCCTCCTGGGTGGAGGTGGAGGTGGGGGGTGGAGGCTGGCTGGGCTCCACAGCAGTGCCCTGCGTGTTCTGGTTGGGGGGTGGGGTCTTCTTTGGGCTGTCCTGGCTGGGTTTCTCATGACTTCCTTTCTTGTTCTTGATCAGAATCTTCCCCATGAGCTCTGCTGGGCTGGGGATCTGCTGTCCTGGCTTCAGCTGCACACACACACACACACACACACGCACACACACAGAAGAGAACAGTTTGTCATGTAAAGAGGCTATTTATTAGGGTCTGTGTGGTGTAGGATGTGGATGAGGGTCTGTGTGGTTGAGGAAGTGGATGAGGGTCTGTGTGGATGAGGATGTGGATGAGGGTCTGTGTGGTTGAGGAAGTGGATGAGGGTCTGTGTGGATGAGGATGTGGATGAGGGTCTGTGTGGTTGAGGAAGTGGATGAGGGTCTGTGTGGTTGAGGAAGTGGATGAGGGTCTGTGTGGTTGAGGATGTGGATGAGGGTCTGTGTGGTTCGACTCACAGGGTACTTGTCCAGGGGGTCTGTCAGCAGTGCGTCTCCAAACATGGTCTTACAGTAGTTGGCCATCTTCTCCTGTTGCTTCACCCTGGAACACCACAACAGCACTGAGCGTTAGTGGAAGGCTCAGTCACATGATGACCCATATGCAGATAGCGGCAGTGGAAAGTGGGCTATGTGGATTGGGGGAGGATACGTCGGGTGGATGTGAAGTGAAAGATTTAGCGTGAAGTTGGGTTTGTGTTTCTTACGAGTCCACGTGGTTCTCGAAGGACAGGATGACAGGATACTGGGAAGTCTTGAAGGCGCTCTCAGCGATGGCTTCGATCACATCCTGTCAAACACACAGGAGAAGACTCAGTGTGACCGGCAGGTAAGAACAATCTGAACTTCCTGAACAAGCGGAGATCACCATCCAATCCTGTGACAGGACAGGTAACCACGTCGCACACAGTCCGCTCATCACGAGACTCAACACCGCAGTTAGAAAATGATGTATTTGATGCATGATTTGCAGACGAGTGGTGGAGATGTTCTCTGTGGTGGTGACGAGCTGCGTCAGCTGAATGCGTCTCCAGGTCATCAGAGGTCAACACCCAGAGGCCCGTCGCCGACGCCCACCTTGAACAGGATCTCCGTTGTCATGGTGAAGCCGTGGGTAATGATGGGCTCTTCCTCGGGGGGTTTCCCCTTCCAGCAGTCCAGCTCCAGACAGCGACAGCCTGCCAGCAGACACTGGCGGTACATCTCCGGGGACGACACACCAGAAAACTGACCGGCTGAGTGGAGACGAGAGGAACGACAGAGAGAGTTTAAGCTTCATCTGCCAGTCGTGATAAAGGCACATCGGACATTGGAGTTCTTGTGTACGTCAAGTCCTACCCCCACATCATCTACTGTCCTCCTCAGCAACATCTACCACATCATCTACTGTCCTCCTCAGCAACATCTACCATGTTAATGAGGAGGAGGGAAAGTCAACACGTCTCGTTCTGACGGCAGGCGTGTGTAGCGACCTGGCTGAGCCCGGCTAGGGTGACCTCTGACCTGTGAGGTAGGTGTTGTGGGAGGACTTGATGAGGTAGTGAGGAAGAGGCTGGTTCATTTCCTGGCAGCGGGCCAGCTTGTCCAGGATCACCACGGAGGTCTCAGAGCCCAGCAGGTAGAACAGGAGGCCCTCTGGAGATATCTGACCTGAGGAAACACAACGTTCTTTAGATCAGATTCAACTTTGTAATTCTGCAGGTTCAAAAATGTTCAAAGCCAATGAAATGCAGTTAGCATCAAACCAGACGTGCTAAATAATAGCTACATTTAACCACAGAAAGTAGACGAAGCTCTTTTGAGACATGTAGTAGCTCGATAATCACAGAACATCTCTAAATCTAATAAGCATGTGCTGCATGTGCTGCATGTGCTGCATGTCCTGCATGTCCTGCATGTCCTGCATGTGCTGCATGTCCTGCATGTGCTGCATGTGCTGCATGTCCTGCATGTCCTGCATGTCCTGCATGTGCTGCATGTCCTGCATGTGCTGCATGTCCTGCATGTCCTGCATGTCCTGCATGTCCTGCATGTCCTGCATGTGCTGCATGTGCTGCATGTGCTGCATGTCCTGCATGTGCTGCATGTGCTGCATGTGCTGCATGTGCTGCATGTGCTGCATGTGCTGCATGTGCTGCATGTGCTGCATCTCACCTCTGTTGGCTGTGGAGGAGCACGGCTCGTACTTCTCTATGAGGGCCTTGACCTGGTCCGGCCTGGTACGGGGGAACAGCTCCTCGTTCAGACGACAGTCTCGCTGCTTCTCGTTGATGAACTTGGCCAGGCTGTCCTTGGTCATGTAGGGCTTGGCCTTGACAGAGCTGAGGGGGAACACACAGTCAGCCATCCAATCAGCAGCTCCCAGCTCGGTCATCCCTCTCAGACTGTGTCTGAGATTAGCACCAGGGCTGGGACCAGGAGGAGAGTGGGAGCAGGAGGAGGGTGGGAGCAGGAGGAGGGTGGGAGCAGGAGGAGGTGGGAGCAGGAGGAGGATGGGAGCAGGAGGAGGGATGGGAGCAGGAGGAGGGTGGGAGCAGGAGGAGGGTGGGAGCAGGAGGAGGTGGGAGCAGGACAGGAGGAGGGTGGGAGCAGGAGGAGGGTGGGAGCAGGTGAGTGGGAGCAGGAGGAGGGTGGGAGCAGGAGGAGGGGTGGGAGCAGGAGGAGGATGGGAGCAGTGAGGAGGGGGTGGGAGCAGGAGGAGGGATGGGAGCAGGAGTCAGGAGTGGGAGCAGGAGGAGGGTGGGAGCAGGAGGAGGATGGGAGCAGGAGGAGGGTGGGAGCAGGAGGAGGGTGGGAGCAGGAGGAGGGTGGGAGCAGGAGGAGGATGGGAGCAGGAGGAGGGTTGCGCAAGGAGGGAGGATGGGAGCAGGAGGAGGGTGGGAGCAGGAGGAGGATGGGAGCAGGAGTGAGGGTGGGAGCAGGAGGAGGGTGGGAGCAGGAGGAGGATGGGAGCAGGAGGAGGATGGAGCAGGAGGAGGTGGGAGCAGGAGGAGGAGTGGGAGAGGGTGGGAGCAGGAGGAGGGTGGGAGCAGGAGGAGGATGGGAGCAGAGGAGGGTGGGAGGAGGAGGTTGGGAGCAGGAGGAGGGTGGAGCAGGAGGAGG
>CAEFZP010002714.1:0-95000 GCA_903064625.1 Mallotus villosus | reverse complement strand
TCTCTCTGGCTGCTCTCTCTGGCTGCTCTCTCTGGCTACTCTCTGTGGCTGCTCTCTCTGGTTGCTCTCTCTGGCTGCTCTCTCTGGCTGCTCTCTCTGGCTGCTCTCTCTAGCTACTCTCTGTGGCTGCTCTCTCTGGTTGCTCTCTCTGGCTGCTCTCTCTGGCTGCTCTCTCTGGCTGCTCTCTCTGGTTGCTCTCTCTGGCTGCTCTCTCTGGCTGCTCTCTCTGGCTGCTCTCTCTGGCTGCTCTCTCTGGCTGCTCTCTCTGGCTGCTCTCTCTGGCTCCTCTCTCTGGCTGCTCTCTCTGGCTGCTCTCTCTGGCTGCTCTCTCCGGCTGCTCTCTCTGGCTGCTCTCTCTGGCTTGTCTCTCTCTGGGTCTGGGAGGAATGTGCAATACCTACACTCAGTGATATAGACACTGGAAGGAGACTCCCCAACAAATATGCATTGCAAATGACTGGCAATGAAAACAAACATGATCTGGCTGACTGGACAGGAAACCTCACTGGGATTGGCTGCTGCTGAATGTTCAGAAAACCTTTATGATTTGAATGACTTGTCGATTTAGAAATATAATTGTTACCTGTTTGATAAGAGACACCTGTGTCTGAGGATCATTTAATTCAAAGCGTGAGCTAGGATGTAAATACTAATCTGCTGGGCACGTGTTGTTTGTTTCTGCACCTCCTCCCTGCTGGCCTTGGGTGCATCTCACCAGGTGAGCAAACTCAATCACAGGCCTAAATCAAATGTCACAGATTGTTTTATGTAGCCGGGGTTTATACAACAATTATATATATAAACACATATAATGTGTATGTTAGTAAAGGTGTTTGTTCAGCAAAATCTGGGTCTTTCCTGTACTTTACATGTTATTTATTTAGTTGTTTGTTCAGATTAACAGGTCTCAACAAAGCATGGTAGATGATTGCCTGTGGCAAATGGTGATAATTGCTGAATCATAGTGTCTGTAGGGTAGGGCTCACAACCATTTGATTATCATGCAAAGCTGAAAGAAATACTTTAGGCAAATGTTCAACAAGGGGACGGGACGAGACGATGCAAAATAAATCAATCAATCACTTACAATTGATGTTAGTTTAAATGGGATTTTTCTTTTTAATCCTCCAACGTACAGTATTTTAAAACCGTTCTGTCGATTTACGACTGCATCCTAAACAAGGATGATGTCATAGGCTATTTGATTCTCTTTTAGTTTAATAGTTTAATAAACATAGGCTGCATCATGAAATTTGTACAAGAGGAGGGAGTTTGTTTGTAACATCCTCCATCCAACAGATCATGTCTCTGTAACCCTCCCTGGCCTCCAGGCCTGCCAACACTAGTGCACATGTTCCAGTCAAGAGTCATTAGTGCACATGTTCTAGTCAAGAGTCACTAGTGCACATGTTCCAGTCAAGAGTCACTAGTGCACATGTGCCAGTCAAGAGTCACTAGTGCACATGTTCCAGACAAGAGTCACTAGTGCACATGTTCTAGTCAAGAGTCACTAGTGCACATGTGCCAGTCAAGAGTCACTAGTGCACATGTTCCAGTCAAGAGTCACTAGTGCACATGTTCCAGTCAAGAGTCATTAGTGCACATGTTCCAGACAAGAGTCACTAGTGCACATGTTCTAGTCAAGAGTCACTAGTGCACATGTGCCAGTCAAGAGTCACTAGTGCACATGTTCCAGACAAGAGTCACTAGTGCACATGTTCCAGTCAAGAGTCACTAGTGCACATGTGCCAGTCAAGAGTCACTAGTGCACATGTTCTAGTGCACTAGTGCACATGTTCCAGTCAAGAGTCACTATTGCACATGTTCCAGTCAAGAGTCACTAGTGCACATGTGCCAGTCAAGAGTCACTAGTGCACATGTTCCAGTCAAGAGTCACTAGTGCACATGTGCCAGTCAAGAGTCACTAGTGCACATGTTCCAGTCAAGAGTCACTAGTGCACATGTTCCAGTCAAGAGTCACTAGTGCACATGTTCCAGTAAATGCGATGGGCGATCAGTGAAATGACATGTGTTTTCAAGTATTAGTCATCTTTACAGAATTGACCGAATTATTTCTCTGATGACGTTATTTTAAATCAACCTGCTTGTTGTCATCACTCGCTACTGCTGTCCAAGGTGCTGAAAAGTCGTCTGATATGCGGGATGATGAGTTGTAATGTAAATATGTTGTTAACTCCTTATTACAGTAGCCTGCGTGCACACACGGATGCAAATTGGCAGCCCTGCAGACATATTTAGCTGCTGAATTGTTGGTAGTGTCCTATATGTCTGTGCGCTTATGGCAAATACTATAGTTGAAGTAGTGCACAACACGTTCCAGCCCAAGACAAATAATGACCCTGACGGTGTACATGTTCACACTCTTGTCTTGTCCTATACAATGATTACGGTGGTCTGTTGTCTTGCCCAGATAACTGGTCCTTTAAGAGCCTCGGCCCGCCCCCTCTCCTGTATTTTTAGCTGAGCAAGCCACTTCATTTGTAGGACAAGATAGACAGTTGTGTACCGTGTGATCTCAGTTGATCCTTTTAATTGCCTAAATTACATCGAATCTTTTACTGCCGATACCCAGCATGCCAGCTGTCTGTTCCCTGGGAATGTCGATGGAATAATCATTTGTCTTTCCCGCTATCGGATGCTGAGGATCCCAATAATCAACGACATGCAACATCCATGATGTCTGTGATGAAACTCAACCCTGCACCCTGAGTCTCGAGGATGAACCGCAGTGCTTTCGAGTATGAAATGAATGAACCGTAATCAGTTTATTCGCAACACAAGCCGTCCGAGGCAGAGCTTCAGCCTCATCCCTCGCCTCAGGAATCAGGATCCTGCCTTCTGTCGGACTGTGGATAACACGCTACCTTCAAGACGGACGCGGTGGCGGAGCAGCGAGGGAAGAGCAGGGGCAACATGAGAGAGCGGGACTTCATGCCCAATATGGAGAGGGGTAAACCCGCTACTTACACGGGGGACAAAAAGGCAAAGATGGCTGCGAAGACAAACAAAAAGTGGGTGAGATTAGCCACTGTTTTCGCTTATGTTTTGTCTGTGTCTTTAGCAGCCATTATTCTAGCTATTTACTACAGCTTGATATGGAAGCCCACGAGCTCATCGTCTCATGTAAAGCCGGTGACACCCGAGGAGGGCTCAACCACAACGAACATCTCAACCAATGTCTCCACGAGTACCAACGTCTCAGACACTAACTCAACACAAACAGAGCCTTTATTTATCAATGAGACCAGGCCGGGTGCTGTGCCGCAGAGCAAGGTGTTTTCACTGGGACAGGAGTACTAGGAGCGTGGCCGTTAACTCCGAGGGCGCTCCATCAGAAAACACGCACTCTCTGTCGAAGGGACTCTACACGTCTGCTCGAGCAGATATTGCGGACAGACAAAACGCCGTGGGGAGAGAGATACCGGCGTCTCAGGCCGAAGTGAATAGACAGAGCCCGCCAACAGGAGGCTATGGGACCGTAGAGGACACGGAGACGGCTGCTGAGGTAGCTCTGGGTGAGACAGCATCATCCACCTCCAGCAAGGCCGCCTCCGCCACCAACCAACACGCTCGCGGAGGAAACTGACCACCTTCAGAGACGGGACTAAGACTGTTTGACAAGTCGGATACAAAGCGTAGTTGAACATGGATGGAACAGGGTCCATGATGCACGTTCCTGAACGATTGATTGAGATGGCAAACTAAATGACTACGGCTGAAAGTGTATGACTTTATCCGCTTGAAAATAATATTTGTTTTTCTAACAACTATGCGTTTCTGTTACAGTAGCCCATGCCTTAATTACGTCCTTTACTTCAAAACTCCTCTAGCAATTAAGGGTCATTAGGCTATATCCATATTTGTATGGAAAACATAACTGCCATGTTTATTTAGGAGATATAGGCTAGAGAATATGCTTATAGTTTGTAAATTACGCATTACTACTGTAGGCTATCTCTTAACTGAGTCTTCTATCATTGCCATTCTGGTTGGGCTATTTAATAAAACAAGAATGCATTTATATTGCATTTCGTTTCACTAGGCTATATTTTCCTTGGACGAATCCATTTGGATTCGTGCTTTAGAGGAACCTGTGTTATGAGAGACGCTCAGGTATATTATACACTGTAACCATGTAAATGTGTTGTGTATTTGGTATTGTACATATGGGAGGTGCACATCTTTTGGCCTTCGTCGAACTTAGTTGAATTAGATACTTTTTATTAAAACGATGGATGGTAGGTGCATTAGTAGCCTATATATCACGAGGCAAATAAACGTCCATGTAAAATCATTTTTTGTTTGCATTTTGTTCAGGTAATCCAACACAATCGCATTACCTAGGATGTTCATGCTCAATATCTGATCGTTTAAGATCAGGAATCTTTGAATGAATAATCACATTACAATCCAGTTTGTAAAATTTTACTTTACGTCAAATTCTGTTTGAATTCAAGAAGCTTGATAATAGCCTACTAAATATAAAAGCTTACACAATCGGATCACGGTAAAATAGAAGATAAATTAGGACTAGTTGACTGGGCCATTGTTGACATAAAGTATTTATTTCTCAAGATGTATGGGAATTACCTTGTTATTTATTTAGGAACTACCACCCAAAACATGTCTGGTGGATCTGAACAGTTCTTAAGAGTTCTGTGCTTTACAACAGAAAGCCACAGCTGCTAAAAGTGTGTGAGCAAGCATGTTTGTTCCAGTAGCTATAACAGACACCCTCTGGTTTAGAAGTGCTGAAAATGCTCAGAGCTAGATACTGCACACTATCATCGACGTAAACGCACGATCAGAGATATGCGCGAGATAGCTAGAGTCGCGACGAGAGATCGAGCGAGAGTCGAGACGTAGCGATGAGAGCTCTCGATAGCGAGAGAGACGAGCGACGACTGATCGAATAGCAGCGAGAGAGCGAGAGACGAGATAGATGAGTAGACTCTGAGCAGAGAGTGATCTAGCGATCGAGCTATGAGCTAGATACTCGCTGTCGAGTATCACGTATAGCTCTCTAGCGTATCTAATCAATCAGTCTATCTCTTCCCTATCCACTCTCCCTCTCACTATCCCTCCTCTAGCTCTCTCTCTATCTCTCTCTCACTCCCTCTCTCTACTCTCTCTCTCTCTCTCTCTCTCTCTCTCTCTCTCTATCTCAGTCACTTATGGTGACCTGTGCAAACCAGGAAAATTGTGTATGTTATGTATATTCCTGTAGCGCGGAGCAGCATGTGAGGGAGGTGTATTGATTGAGCACACTGTATTGACAAAGCACAAAGGAAGCAAAGAGCCTGTTACATAACCCCGGTCTGTGGTGTGTGCAGCCAGAACCAGAGGCCTGTGTATAAAAGCACGGAGGAGGGCTTGTGGTTGTCTGCGAGGACTCACTTAAAACACTGGAATGTAAACGACTGTAAAAGACAGGGGGAGACTGTGACAGTCCAGGTCATCACACAGTCATCAAACCAGGCTGTCTGCGCTGCTCAAGACCGTCTCAGTCCACCCTACACAGTGCCTAACAGCACTTGCTACACAAGAGCATGTCGTTGTTTAAGTGTACAGTAAAGCAAAGCCTGGATGAAACCACTGCTTTGTTCGTCCAAGTTGTTGTCAATATATTCCTCTAGTGGCAATCGTTCTGTGGCAGCCACAACTATTAGGAAGGCTTGTCAGATCAGAAGTTACAATAACAGTTTTGACTCTATAAGTCTTGACCTTCCAAATACTTCCTCTACCCAACACTCTGGATGGGAATGAACTACAAACTAACAAAGGCAGCAAAATCTAAGCGTTTCAATAATTTACATGTGTTGGCTAAACAAGAGAACAATCTGCAGTCAGCTCATAACAGACTTTTGAGTTTGTCTGGGATGAATTATGGGCTCATGTATTATTAAGAAGATGGAGGGAAATGCCATTCTATGGTCTCCAAGCTCCATTAGCGAACAGGAAGTGACATCACAACACCAAGGTAATCTACACAGCTGTGTGTTCTCTGCTGTTTCTCTCTGTTGACACACCAAGTCAAGACATGATGGCATCACTCAGAACTTTATGGCCAGCTGCACATTGACAGATGGGTTAGCCTAGCCCTCTGGGGGGGAGAGGGGGGGAGAGCATGAGAGACAGAGGGGGAGAGAGAAGGAGGGAGGGAGGGATGAAAGACTGTGCTTTCTTAAGTGTGCCATCAGAGCAGACCAGCTGCCGAGGTGAGGCTGTCCGCACAGGAGAGATGACGCACGCGCTCAGTAGAGGCCAGCCAGGCCCAACCTGTCTGGGAGCAGGCAGACCCAGGACCTCTTCATCGGCCAGCATGAAGCCGAAAAGGCAGAGAATAAAGACGTGTTCACCCTAGTAGAACATGTTGTGGAAGTGCACGGCTGTGGTATGATATTCAGTATCTTTAGGAGGTAGCTCTGATGCGTTTCTCACCTTCAAACCTTGAGACACTAAACCAAACCCTGAGAAGAGTGGGAGGCCGTGGAGAGAGACTGAGTAGCAACCAAGTCCTGTGGTAGGTCACATCCCTCCGGGGCCTAAACGACAGAAGGCGGCCCTGGAGAACGCCTGTGGAAAGATAATTAAAAGAGCAACACCCTCGAGACTAACAGTGGGGTTGGGAAGGAACAGTAGCCAGCGCAACAGGCCTCCAAGGGCTCATCTCGAACGATCTGGCTCTCTCATGCAGCCTGATGTACCTGGCTACTTGCCCACTGTCCTGTCCTGCTCTTCCACATTTACTCGGGTTCGACGGAAGGTCACATCATGGAGAACCGTGCTAGTTTGCCGTCATGGTTTTTTGCGAGAGTATAATAGCGGTTTGTTGTTTCGTCCCGTTTCCCCTTGCATGTTTACCAGCTGGTTCACACGCGTGACGGCCCCAGGTGTGTGTGTGTGTGTGTGTGCACCGACCGTGACCCACCTGAGACTGAGAGAGTGAAAGAGGGGTCAGAGAGGGAGGGACACTTACGGGACATCGCCATGGCTACTCTCAGAACATTAGGTCCTGGATGTCCGGAGAAGCTCTTGGACTAACTGCTCTCTGTGTACGGTACCAACTTAGATATGGGAAAGTTGTTGATGTGTACAATCCATCACAAACAGCTCGTTCTCATCTCGGCTTTAGTAAAAGGAGTAGATATAAAAGCCGACAGTGTGAGAATGGACCCCTTCAGAAGGCAGTGACGTTCCCTGGAATGTATGTTTCAGACCCGACATGTGTTTTAACATACGAGACCATGAGATTTCACTTAAGAGTACAGAAGTCAAAAGCCACAAAATACCTCAAAACAGTCTGAAACAGGAGCCTTTATTAGTGCAGTGCATCACCATCCTCAACAACAGATCCTGCACATTATAATACCAACACACATTCCTCTGGAAGCCTGAGGCTGTGAACAGCTCTATAGACATAAAGGTCAAACTTGTCTGTGTGTACACAGGAACGTTTTTACATCTTTCCTTTTGGATGGTTGGGTTGTCAGTATGCATCTACAGGGACAGGTAGACAGAGACACAGCAGATACACAACTGAGTATTAGTGTCAAACACCTCGTTTAGTAAGTGTGGTTAAGCAAGGTTTGGTGATGACGCACTTGGAACACCGTTCAGACAAACCTTGAATAAACAGATGAGCATGAGATGTGACTACGCTTTAAAGATGAAGACCCTCTGTCTTGGTTTAATAAACCAATAAACCAAGACCCTCTGCAGGGAGTGATGCACAGTGACACCCAGGCATGACAGAAGCCAGGTCAACTCAACACAAACAACATTCGAGATCAGGATCAGTTCTCATTCTAATCGAATCCACATTCTCTACGTCTCTCTACTGTCTCTCTACTGTCCATTTCCCAGTCCAGACCATTTCACAACATTGCATTACGTGTCGCACACTTCAATCCAACAGCCAACATTCTGGAAAGTTCAGGAAGAAAAC
Organism: Mallotus villosus; assembly: GCA_903064625.1. Lineage (NCBI taxonomy): Eukaryota > Metazoa > Chordata > Actinopteri > Osmeriformes > Salangidae > Mallotus > Mallotus villosus. The sequence goes on along the minus strand of CAEFZP010002714.1, from coordinate 87,031 downwards.
CTTCTCACTACCTACCGTGTCCAGTTCAACAATATCATTACTCAGGTTTTGCAATCTTTGTGCATTTTTGTGTTTCTAACAGATCATGTCTTTGGCAGTTCAAACCCTGTGGAGGTGAACTGCCTCTTCAGCATGACTGCAGCACTACTGAAAACAGATGTAGACAAGAGGAGGAACGTCCTCTATGAACCTGTTATGGTTCCAAGTCATGGTTAAGTATGCTTAAAGTCATGGTTAAGTATGCTTAAAGTATGATCCAGACCTCTAATTCTATCGTCATCATTTTCATTCTCTACTTACGTCACTATGCATAGAGTTCCTCTAACTTAAGCAATGTCATTTAGTAGTCACGCAGAGACACATTCATTAAATCAACAAATGAAGTTAGTGAACACAATTCAAGTCATTCAAACCAAATACATTGTGGTGACCTTTTTATATATTTGAAACAATATTCAAGGCACAACTAGGAACTTTGTTTTCTTTTCCAAGTGGGAATTGTATTAGAAAATGTATATACAGTATGGCTACTCCATATCATAATGCACTTGTATTGTGTTTTTTTTACAGTTAAAATAAAAATTTACCGAAACTGTAAACTACTTGAATGAACGGGTGAATACTTCATGAACGGGTGAATACTGCATCAATCGATAGCTTATAAGTGCAAACGGAGCCTGTGATCTGACCTAAAGAAATCAACACAGAAGGCATTAGAGTATTATCAGCATATAATGCTAATGACAAAGTTATTAAAATGACCCCTAAGGCAAAGTGAGGCCCAACACTAGGATGTGTTCAGCTCAAGGACAGGCACTCAAAGTCAAACTGATTTAAACTGTCATGAACTGAACGCTCATTTATATCAACTTCAATGTTTGTAGAACCTTTAAATAAAACTTCAAATGTAAACAAAGACAGTCGTTTCATGTCTGTAATTGATATGAGGCGCTACAGTCATGTAGAGCTCATCAATACTCTTACCTCAAAGAATAAAGTGCTTTCAAGCTAAGTTTTTTTTCTTTCAAGAAAGGAAAATGCTTTTAGTCATTTTTTACGACCCTATGCTCTATTAATTCTCATCTTAAACGTCGACCATCTTGGATTCTTCCAAACTCAAGTTTGAGTTATCGTTCTGAATTACAAATAAAAAGACTGAATGGAAACAGGGACTTCATCTGTCACAAGGCTCGGGGAAATCCTTCAGGTTCGGTTTCTTTCTGATACAGACTGTAACAGACTGTGTTCTGATATCTCAACATATAAAGTCCTTTAGACAATCTTCCCATGCTCCCTGGCCTGAAAAGGAAAACAAATATTACAAATAAATAAATAAATACAATAAATAAGTACATATTACAGGTATAAATTGTGAATGTTTAATCCACCACTTATAGCAGTTTTCTCTGTGAGCTGTAGGCTGAGCGCAGGTGGGTGGGAACACATTATCACACCGCTACACCAGGAGAGGAGATTAACACGGACCGATTCACTCGGCTATTTCTACGCCACTTGAAAAGCTGATGATCGCTTCAGCAGTGAGTTATACTGTACCCTGGTCAGTGAGTTATACTGTACCCTGGTCAGTGAGTTATACTGTACTCTGGTCAGTGAGTTATACTGTACTCTGGTCAGTGAGTTATACTGTACTCTGGTCAGTGAGTTATACTGTACCCTGGTCAGTGAGTTATACTGTACTCTGGTCAGTGAGTTATACTGTACTCTGGTCAGTGAGTTATACTGTACTCTGGTCAGTGAGTTATACTGTACCCTGGTCAGTCAGTTATACTGTACTCTGGTCAGTGAGTTATACTGTACTCTGGTCAGTGAGTTATACTGTACTCTGGTCAGTGAGTTATACTGTACCCTGGTCAGTGAGTTATACTGTACTCTGGTCAGTGAGTTATACTGTACCCTGGTCAGTGAGTTATACTGTACTCTGGTCAGTGAGTTATACTGTACTCTGGTCAGTGAGTTATACTGTACCCTGGTCAGTAAGTTATACTGTACTCTGGTCAGTGAGTTATACTGTACCCCTGGTCAGTGAGTTATACTGTACCCCTGGTCAGTGAGTTATACTGTACTCTGGTCAGTGAGTTATACTGTACCCTGGTCAGTGAGTTATACTGTACTCTGGTCAGTGAGTTATACTGTACCCTGGTCAGTAAGTTATACTGTACTCTGGTCAGTGAGTTATACTGTACCCCTGGTCAGTGAGTTATACTGTACTCTGGTCAGTGAGTTATACTGTACTCTGGTCAGTGAGTTATACTGTACTCTGGTCAGTGAGTTATACTGTACTCTGGTCAGTGAGTTATACTGTACCCTGGTCAGTGAGTTATACTGTACCTGGTCAGTGAGTTATACTGTACTCTGGTCAGTGAGTTATACTGTACCCTGGTCACAATCTAATACTGTACTGTATCTTACATCTGCAATGCAGAGGAAACCATCCCTTATCTGTCTCTCGTACCCATGCATCCATCCATCACTTAGTCATCCATGCATCCATCCATCACTTACTCATCCATCCATCACTTACACATCCATCCATCACTTACTCATCCATCACTTACTCATCCATGCATCACTTACACATCCATCCATCACTTACTCATCCATCCATCACATACTCATCCATCCATCACTTACTCATCCATCACTTACTCATCCATCCATCACTTACTCATCCATGCATCACTTACTCATCCATCCATCACTTACTCATCCATCCATCACTTACTCATCCATCCATCACTTACTCATCCATGCATCCTCCACCCTCTCACCTCTCCTGAACTGACCTTATCAGTGCTGGTGGTGTGTGCTGGGTTCATCTCTCCTGACTCCAGGGTCAGAACAGACAGGCTGGAGTCTAGCAGCTCCTCTGTGGAGAAGAACCTGCTGTTAGTCACTGTGAACCCCTCTGTGAACCCTCTGTGAACCCTCTGTGAACCCTCTGTGAACCCTCTGTGAACCCTCCGCGAACCCTCGTGAACCCTCCCTCCGTCCCTCTGTGAACCCTCTGTGAACCCTCTGTGAACCCTCTGTGAACCCCCTGTGAACCCCCTGTGAACCCTCTATGAACCCTCTATGAACCCTCTGTGAACCCTCTGTGAACCCTCCCTCTGTCCCACTGTGACACCTCCCGTGACCTACCTGCCTTCCTGCCGCTGCTCTTGGCGTGCTCTAGAGGCTGGGGAGAGAGACCTCCTGGGGAGAGACGTCCCTGGGGAGAGACCTCTGGACAGAGACCTCCTGGGGAGAGACCTTCCTGGGGAGAGACGTCTGGGGAGAGACGTCCTGGGGAGAGACCTTCTGGGCAGAGACCCTCTGGGGAGAGACGTCCTGGGGAGAGACCTCCCGGGGAGAGACCTTCTGGGGAGAGACGTCCTGGGGAGAGACGTCCTGGGGAGAGACGTCCTGGGGAGAGACGTCCTGGGGAGAGACCTCCTGGGGAGAGACCTCCTGGGGAGAGACCTTCTGGGGAGAGACCTTCTGGGGAGAGACGTCCTGGGGAGAGACCTTCTGCGGAGAGACCTCCTGGGGAGAGACGTCCTGGGGAGAGACCTCCTGGGGAGAGACCTTCTGGGGAGAGACGTGCTGGGGAAGAGACCTTCTGGGGAGAGACGTCCTGGGGAGAGACCTTCTGGGGAGAGACGTGCTGGGGAGAGACCTTCTGGGGAGAGACGTCCTGGGGAGAGACCTTCTGGGGAGAGATGTGCTGGGACAGAGACGTCCTGGGGAGAGACCTCCTGGGACAGAGACCTCCTGGACAGAGACCTTCTGGGGAGAGACCTTCTGGGGAGAGACCTTCTGGGGAGAGACCTTCTGGGGAGAGACGTGCTGGGGAGAGACCTTCTGGGGAGAGACGTGCTGGGGAGAGACCTTCTGGGGAGAGACGTGCTGGGGAGAGACCTTCTGGGGAGAGACCTTCGGGGGAGAGACCTTCTGGGGAGAGACGTCCTGGGGAGAGACCTTCTGGGGAGAGACGTGCTGGGGAGAGACCTTCTGGGGAGAGACGTGCTGGGGAGAGACCTTCTGGGGAGAGACCTTCGGGGGAGAGACCTTCTGGGGAGAGACGTGCTGGGGAGAGACCTTCTGGGGAGAGACCTTCGGGGGAGAGACGTCCTGGGGAGAGACCTTCTGGGGAGAGACCTTCTGGGGAGAGACCTCCTGGGGAGAGACGTGCTGGGGAGAGACCTTCTGGGGAGAGACGTCCTGGGGAGAGACCTCCTGGGGAGAGACGTCCTGGGGAGAGACCTCCTGGGGAGAGACATCCTGGGGAGAGACCTTCTGGGGAGAGACCTTCTGGGGAGAGACGTCCTGGGGAGAGACCTCCTGGGGAGAGACCTTCTGGGGAGAGACCTTCTGGGGAGAGACCTTCTGGGGAGAGACGTCCTGGGGAGAGACGTCCTGGGGAGAGACCTCCTGGGGAGGGCCGCAGGCTCTCTCCTCCGTGGGGAAGCTGGGAGCAGGACTGCAGACATCGTCATGGTCCGTCTTGGGAGCCGTAGGAGATTCAGGGGCTTTCGGCGGCTCTCCTTGCCCGACCGAAGAGCTCTGTGTCTGGGCTTCTCCAGCAGGTCGCTCTGCCTGGTCCTGAGGGTCACCGGCTTCCTGGGTGTCTGTGGGCTCCATGGACTCATGTCTGGTGTTGCTAGGGGAGGTGTTGCTAGGGGAGGTGTTGCTAGGGGAGGTGCTGCTAGGGGAGGTGCTAGGGGAGGTGTTGCTGTGACGGGCCTCTTGGACGAGCTCGTCTGAAAAGCGAACTTTCTTTTCGGGGCTCTGATGAGACGCAGCCATGGTCTCACCTTCAGGAGCGTTGTCATGGAGACAGCTGGGGGGCCCAGTCGGCTCAACCCCCTCCTCCTCCTCCTCCTCCTCCTCGCTGACAACATCTAGAAGAGGTGAAGACCCTGTTTTGAGGTTACCCTCTGTGACCCTTGGGGTCTCCGCTAAGGGCTGGTCCCCTTGTGGGTCTCCCATGGCGTCCAGTCCCTCCAGAAACTCTTCCAAGCTCGTCTCAGACGCCCGCGACAGATCCCCGTCCTCTTCAGCATCCCATCTGGAAGACATGTTTTAAGTCCACAAGAGACAAAAGAAATCCGCACTCTAGCTAACATCTTGATCAGTAACAGAAAAACCCAGTTTTGGGATCTACAACACGGTAAACGGTGCGTGCGTTCAGTACGAGGAGAGAGAGGATGACTTTGGACGAAAGACTCAGAGACGGTGATGAAGCTGAGGAACTGAGAAAGGAAGAACAGGAACACATCCTACCGCCCCTTAATACCAGCTGACAACATGGAGGAGGGGATGATGGGGCAGTAAAGGCCCACAGCAGGGACACATAAACCCTGCATGAGGACAGACAGGATGGAGCTAGCTCCTCCTGGTACATCGGTAAGCGTGACAACCACTTGACAAATGTCTTATGGAACAAACAGAGCTTTTAAGAGGAAGTTTCCCGAGTGAGAAGACAAACAAGTTTGACGTGTGCTGGGTTCTGTCCCCGAGCATTCCTGAGGGCCTGCAGCCAGACAAGACCCTTGACTGAAGTGGCAGGACCAGCGCTGACGCTGCGTTAGGGCGTCTGCTTTACGTCTCTCTGATGCCTCGCCGTGTCTACTGACCTTCTGGCACGTCCAGTCAGACGGTCTGTGCCCCTGGCCTTGCTGCCCACCACGGGCGCCTTGCTGCCCACCACGGGCACCTTGCTGCCCACCACGGGCACCTTGCTGCCCACCACGGGCGCCTTGCTGCCCACCACGGGCGCCTTCTTGCCCCCCTCGTCTCCTTTGCCCCTTGTATGGTGGCCTGTGTGGGACACAGTTTGAGAAAGAAAATCTTTGAACCACATGAACACTAGACAGACACTGACATCAGAGTACTTTATATATCATATCAGTGTCTGGAGACTACAGGCGACTGTTGCCATAAACTGTACAATGTGGTACTGAAGGTTGTACTGTACAGCCCCAAGCAGGAAGTGACCTCACCTCCGGAGTCAGCAACTGATTTGGGATTACTTTTCCTGGCACTCTTTCCACCTTGAAACCAAACACAGTATTAATAGAATATTGTCTGTAATCAACACGTGTTTCTCTCCTATCTATGGAAGCAAATCAGTGACATTATGTTTTGAATTTTAAAAAGGCATTGAATACCTAATATGGACATTTAAACACCACCGAATTCATAGCATCAAAATATTGTCAAATTTATTTTGATGTAAACAAAAAATGTTGATAAAAAAATGTAAGGTTTCTAAATTCAGATGGCTCAAATTCGAATGATAAAATTCAGATTAAAAAATGAGATCCCCAAAAATCTAATAAAAATACATTCGGATTGCTCAGATTCTAAAGCAAATATTCAATTCAATTGCAGAATTTTTTTTTGCTGAAAATAATTCTGATTGCAACATCCGGAATACCGGGGCTCAGGTAAGGCAATCGGATCAGAATTTTTCGTCTCAATTAAAAAAAAACATTTTTGCTTTGAAATTTCAGTAGCCTGAATTGCGTTTTATTTGAATTTTTGAAGATTTACATTTTTGAAGATTTTTGTCATACAATTTTTGGGACCTGAATGTTGTTTGAATTTGAGCAAACTGAAATTCAGATATATTTTTTTACTAACCAAGAGTCTCACCTTTAGTTTGAGGCGCTCTGTCTCTCTCTCCAGGGGTTTTATCGGAAAACCTTGAGGCAAAGGTTTAGTTTACAGAGGAAGGACTGTAAGCTGCTGAGAGAGTACTATAAACAGGCACAGTACAAGGTCTGGGTGACAGTCTGGTGTAGAATGTAAACATGCACATTCTTACCATAGTTAATGAAGAGTCCATGGGGAACCTATCCTGTAACTGTACCACTAACCTTAGAGTTAGCATTCCACTTAGCCTTAACGGTTAGCATTCCACTAACCTTAGTTAGCATTCCCCTAACCACTTAGCCTTAACGGTTAGCATTCCACTTAGCCTTAACGGTTAGCATTCCACTAACCTTAGTTAGCATTCCCCTAACCACTTAGCCTTAACGGTTAGCATTCCACTTAGCCTTAACGGTTAGCATTCCACTGGGTTTATGTAGCAGGACTGCCCACATTCGTCAGCCCTGGAAATGTGTCCTGCCTAGCAGAGTGTGAGCCAGGGCAGACTACTCCTGTCTGTTGGGTTTGTGGCCCTAAACTCTCCAGTCAAAACGACATTTCGTCCACTATTCAGACTCAAGGGGCCTTTTTAAACCCTTGCCAAAAAAGGCAAGGCATTTCACCCCTGAGTAAATATAGTCTACCCGGTCCCTTTTAAGCGTCTCGGCTTGTTCTAAATAGCTTGTTTATTTATGTTGCTACTAGGCCGCTCTGGGCACTCCAGATGCTGCTGATAACCACCAAACTACAAAGACCACCGAACTACAAAGACCAGAGGGCTGCTTTCTTGTCTTCCTTGGTAGTGATGTATGAAAAGGTATTTTGGGGTGACACAATCTTAATTGTTTAAGTTGTAACACTGTTGATGTATCTCTTAAAAGCACATGTGATTTGTGTATTAGTCTGGAACATTAATAACCCAGTTGCAATATTATTCAATTTAGTGACAGTCTGCTAATGTTATTTGTATCATGTGACTTGATCAGATCTAGTCTTGTGATGGTACATCAGTATCATGAGATTGGACATGGGTCTAAATCTAGTCTCTCTAAATCCCTACAACATTCTTATTCTGCATTCAGTTATTAAGAGCAGCCAATCATACTATACAAAGAAGAAAGTAAATCTATGAGAGAAAATTTTTATTCCTCCATGCATTTTCTTGGCATTTTCCTTTCTGCTACAGTTTCTCACAAACCTTCGTCACAGCATGTTTTTGGTTAAAGGAGTTAGTTGGGGTGAGATACATGGAGGTGAAGTACAGTCTTAAAGAGACAGTTCAAAAGCACAAAATCAAAAAGAAATGGTAGTATCTATTTATCCATCGAACTAGACCCTCAAGTGTGCAAACAAATATGAAAACGTGCATTCGGCAAACCAAACAAACAATCATGCGCTAGGTGAAAGGGCCGCTAATAGCAGAGCTGGTAGTGAAAGCAGCCTTCTGTTAGACAGGAGGCCTGGTGTTAGACAGGAGGTCTGGTGTTAGACAGGAGGTCTGGTGTTAGACAGGAGGTCTGGTGTTAGACAGGAAGGCTGCGGTGGGGCTTCAAGCTTACATGTGATCCGTCTTGTCCACGTCCCAGGCCCGCCTCCACTGGCCCTTGGCGTTTTTGTGGCGAGCGACTCTCTCGCGGTCGATCTGCTCGCGCTCACTTCTCCAGCGCCGGTACTCCTGCTGCGCCTCTCTGGAGAGGCTGAGCTCCGTCTGGCCCGGCAGCTCTGCATCCTGGGGAGACGCACGTTACACGTTACACACTACACACGTTACACACGTTACACACGTTACAGTCACACGTTACAGTCACACGTTACAGTCACACGTTACAGTCACACGTTACACTCACACGCTACACTCACACGCTACACTCACACGCTACACTCACACGTTACAGTCACACGTTACAGTCACACGTTACAGTCACACGTTACACTCACACGTTACACTCACACGTTACACTCACACGTTACAGTCACACGTTACACACACTCACACGTTACAGTCACACGTTACAGTCACACGTTACAGTCACACATTACAGTCACACGTTACACACACTCACATGTTACAGTCACACGTTACACACACTCACACGTTACAGTCACACGTTACACACGTTACAGTCACACGTTACACACAGTCACACGTTACACACGGTCATCACGCGTTACAGTCACACGTTAGTCACACGTTAGTCCCCCAGCTCACTCATCCGCAGCGACTAGCAGTGCTAGTAGAATGTACAGCGGAAGATCAAGGATCGGAAGTGACTAATTCTACGGTATTTCAGTGGTCAGAGTTGACTGAACTGTCTGTGTTTGCGGTCAGATGTGTTAGTGCTGGAGGTCTCCCTCAGGGGCCCGGTGGTCTCCCTCAGGGGCCCGGGGTCTCCCTCAGGGGCCCGGTGGTCTCCCTCAGGGGCCCGGGGTCTCCCTCAGGGGCCCGGTGGTCTCCCTCAGGGGCCCGGTGGTCTCCCTCAGGGGCCAGGGGTCTCTCTCAGGGGCCCGGTGGTCTCCCAGGGGCCCGGTGGTCTCTCAGGGGCCCGGTGGTCTCCCTCAGGCTTGAGAAGGGCCCGCAGCCGGCTCAGAGCTGCAGGATGACCTCCGACGAGGAACAGGAAAACACAGCCTCTCTCAACGGGAGCGGAAATCAATAAGACACTGAATTGATCTTTGCTAAATGTGTTTCGTTTTTTGACAGGGGACAGAAAGGACACAGACGCAGCGACAGAGAGAGAGAGAGATAACAGCTCCAGAAAGGGAGAAGATGAGAAGGACACACGGATCAGACAGGTGTTGTTTTGCTCTGAGGTGCGAGCCAATCAGAGGCAGGTAAACATTTGCTTGTCCTCCAGGCGGTCTCCAGGATGAGGAGAGAGTGTTCGTCCCTCTGGGTTCGTCTCCTGCTAGGGGACGCAGGGACCACAGGGGATGGAGGATGTAGCATGTTCCAACAGGCGGTCCCCTGCTGTCTCCGTTAGCCAGAGTGCTAATTAACACTTTCAATTTCCTGCCTCTACAGGGTCTCCCAGGGAGGGCGTCAGGGGCCAGGGAGATGTCTGATTCTAGCTTTCAATTAGGGCCTGGCCTGGCCTCAGGGAGGAGGGCAACACAGGGATCAGAAGGACCTAGACTGCTTCACAGTAACACTAGCAGGCCATGACCATGGCGATGAAGACCTGTACAAACGTGTACAGTTGAAGATGTGGAGATACCGCTTTGTGGGTGGGGGGGGCCGAAACAACGTTGAATAAGCCCCCCCCCCTCCCCCCCACTCCAGCTCTTCTGCAGATGACGCGGGCCGGTTAGCACAGCCTAGGACCTGCAATCACCTCCTTACGCAACAACATCCAGCTTCCACAGAGGAGAAACAGAGGCGTTGCGTAACATGCTGGCAGCGTTCTCCAGGGCGGAGCTGATAACCAGAGGAGGCAGCAGAAGAGGCAGCAGAGGAGGCAGCAGAGGAGGCAGCAGAAGAGGCAGCAGAAGAGGCAGCAGAGGAGGCAGCAGGAGAGGCAGCAGAGGAGGCAGCAGAAGAGGCAGCAGAGGAGGCAGCAGAAGAGGCAGCAGAGGAGGCAGCAGAAGAGGCAGCAGGAGAGGCAGCAGAGGAGGCAGAAGAGGAGGCAGAGGAGGCAGAGGAGGCAGCAGAAGAGGCAGCAGAGGAGGCAGCAGAGGAGGCAGCAGAGGAGGCAGCAGAGGAGTCAGCAGAGGAGAGGCAGCAGAGGAGGCAGCTCTTGTCGTGTGGTCTACACTCGCTCCACGTGAGAAGGTCTGGCCTGTTTACCTGCTGCTGTAGCGCTGTCCAGCCTGCACCTGATGAGCACACCACCAGACCAGAAGGCCCTCACGGACACTGTCTGACCGCTGGGTTGTGTGTGTGTGGTTTGTGTGTGTGTGGTTGTGTCAACATGTCATGTCTTACCTGGTAGTACAGGTCACACTCTAACACACTATAACGCTCCTCTGTCTGCCTCGGGTCCTGCCTCTGGTCCTGCCTCGGGTCCTGCCTCTGGTCCTGCCTCGGGTCCTGCCTCGGGTCCTGCCTCACCTCATCCTGGGAGAGAGAGAGAGAGCAAAAAAGTGACACAGAGATAAAAAGAGAGATGGAGAAAGAAGAGGACAGACAGGTATCGAGATTGAGAGGGAGGAAGAGAGCGGGAGAGAGAAGAGAAGGAGAGAGGATGAGAGGAGAGAGAGGGAGAGAGAAGAGGAGGAGAGAGAGGATGGGAAGGGGGAGAGGATGGGAAGGGGGAGAGAAAGAGAGATGACAGTTACATTATGCTTCCCATGTCTTTCAGCTGTTTATCAATGATGGGCTATTATTCCTGAAGGTCCCAGAGCTGCCGTTGTTATGGCTGCCATAAAACTGACAACACTGTATCCTGTGTACACCTGACAGGCTGACAGAACGACACTGCCCCCTGGTGGACAAACACTGTACAACGGGAGGGGTTTCATGTGTGAAGAAATATTCAAGTTAGTCAGTCATTATGCGTTCACCCGTGTGAATGTGTCTGGGTGATTCATGCTGCCATGAGCAGTCTCCAGGACAGAGGGAGGGTGAGGACAGAGGGAGGGTGAGGACAGAGGGAGGGTGAGGACAGAGGGAGGGTGAGGACAGAGGGAGGGTGAGGACAGAGGGAGGGTGGGGACTGAGGAGGGTGAGGACTGAGGGAGGGTGAGGACTGAGGGAGGGTGAGGACTGAGGGAGGGTGAGGACAGAGGGAGGGTGAGGACAGAGGGAGGGTGAGGACTGAGGGAGGGTGAGGACTGAGGGAGGGTGAGGACTGAGGGTGAGGACTGAGGGAGGGTGAGGACTGAGGGAGGGTGAGGACAGAGGGAGGGTGAGGACTGAGGGAGGGTGAGGACAGAGGGAGGGTGGGGACTGAGGGAGGGTGAGGACAGAGGGAGGGTGAGGACTGAGGGAGGGTGAGGACTGAGGGAGGGTGAGGACTGAGGGAGGGTGAGGACTGAGGGAGGGTGAGGACTGAGGGAGGGTGAGGACTGAGGGAGGGTGAGGACTGAGGGAGGGTGGGGACTGAGGGAGGGTGAGGACAGAGGAGGGTGAGGACAGAGGGAGGGTGAGGACTGAGGGAGGGTGAGGACAGAGGGAGGGTGAGGACTGAGGGTGAGGACAGAGGGAGGGTGAGGACTGAGGGAGGGTGAGGACTGAGGGTGAGGACAGAGGGAGGGTGAGGACAGAGGGAGGGTGAGGACTGAGAGAGGGTGAGGACTGAGGGAGGGTGAGGACAGAGGGAGGGTGGGGACAGAGGGAGGGTGGGGACTGAGGGAGGGTGAGGACAGAGGGAGGGTGAGGACTGAGGGAGGGTGGGGACTGAGGGAGGGTGGGGACTGAGGGAGGGTGAGGACTGAGGGTGGGTGAGGACTTAGGGAGGGTGAGGACAGAGGGAGGGTGAGGACTTAGGGAGGGTGAGGACTGAGGGAGGGTGAGGACTGAGGGAGGGTGGGGACTGAGGGAGGGTGAGGACTGAGGGAGGGTGGGGACTGAGGGAGGGTGAGGACTGAGGGAGGGTGGGGACTGAGGGAGGGTGAGGACTGAGGGAGGGTGGGGACTGAGGGAGGGTGGGGACTGAGGGAGGGTGAGGACTGAGGGAGGGTGGGGACTGAGGGAGGGTGGGGACTGAGGGAGGGTGAGGACAGAGGGAGGGTGGGGGGACTGAGGGAGGGTGAGGACTGAGGGAGGGTGAGGACTGAGGGAGGGTGGGGACTGAGGGAGGGTGGGGACTGAGGGAGGGTGAGGACTGAGGGTGAGGACAGAGGGAGGGTGGGGACTGAGGGAGGGTGAGGACTGAGGGAGGGTGAGGACAGAGGGAGGGTGAGGACAGAGGGAGGGTGGGGACTGAGGGAGGGTGAGGACTGAGGGAGGGTGAGGACAGAGGGAGGGTGAGGACAGAGGGAGGGTGGGACTGAGGGAGGGTGAGGACAGAGGGAGGGTGAGGACTGAGGGAGGGTGGGGACTGAGGGAGGGTGGGGACTGAGGGAGGGTGAGGACGAGAGGGAGGGTGAGGACTGAGGGTGAGGACAGAGGGAGGGTGGGGACTAGGAGGGTGAGGACAGAGGGAGGGTGGGGACTGAGGGAGGGTGAGGACTGAGGGAGGGTGGGGACTGAGGGGTGAGGACAGAGGGAGGGTGGGGACTGAGGGAGGGTGGGGACTGAGGGAGGGTGAGGACTGAGGGAGGGTGGGGACTGAGGGAGGGTGAGGACTGAGGGAGGGTGAGGACTGAGGGAGGGTGAGGACAGAGGGAGGGTGAGGACAGAGGGAGGGTGAGGACAGAGGGAGGGTGAGGACTGAGGGAGGGTGAGGACAGAGGGAGGGTGAGGACTGAGGGAGGGTGGGGACTGAGGGAGGGTGGGGACTGAGGGAGGGTGAGGAGAGAGGGAGGGTGGGGACTGAGGGAGGGTGGGGACTGAGGGAGGGTGAGGACAGAGGGAGGGTGAGGACAGAGGGAGGGTGGGGACTGAGGGAGGGTGAGGACAGAGGGAGGGTGAGGACTGAGGGAGGGTGGGGACTGAGGGAGGGTGGGGACTGAGGGAGGGTGAGGACAGAGGGAGGGTGGGGACTGAGGGAGGGTGAGGACTGAGGGAGGGTGAGGACTGAGGGAGGGTGAGGACAGAGGGAGGGTGAGGACTGAGGGTGGGGGACTGAGGGAGGGTGGGGACTGAGGGAGGGTGGGGACTGAGGGAGGGTGGGGACTGAGGGAGGGTGGGGACTGAGGGAGGGTGGGGACTGAGGGAGGGTGGGGGACTGAGGGAGGGGTGAGGACAGAGGGAGGGTGGGGACTGAGGGAGGGTGGGGACTGAGGGAGGGTGAGGACAGAGGGAGGGTGGGGACTGAGGGGAGGGTGAGGACTGAGGGAGGGTGAGGACTGAGGGTGAGGACAGAGGGAGGGTGAGGACTGAGGGAGGGTGAGGACTGAGGGAGGGTGGGGACTGAGGGAGGGTGAGGGACTGAGGGAGGGTGGGGACTGAGGGAGGGTGAGGACTGAGGGAGGGTGAGGACTGAGGGAGGGTGAGGACTGAGGGAGGGTAAGGACAGAGGGAGGGTGAGGACTGAGGGAATGAGTCTGGCTGTCTTTAGGAGGAGAGATTTAAGATCCACAGACTATTTGTTCCTCCCTCCCAGAGCACAGACAAAACATCTCCCTCTCCCTCTCCATCACCTGTCTGACACATTGCAGCTCTGTCCACTTGGCAGCATGATGAGCCACACATTTGTATTAAAAAAAAACGTGTGAATGTTAATTAGATTAAATCATTATTTTCATGATGGTCGGAAAACAAGGCTGGATGAGGAAACAGGACGCAGACAGAAGGAATGCAGGAGAAGGCTCCCTGTTCCCCTCCCTCCCTCCCTCTCTCCCGCCCTCTCTCCCGCCCTCTCTCTCTCTCTCTCCTCCCTCTCTCTCTTTATCTGGTCCTCTCTCTCCCCAGACACAAACCAGACAGACCCTCCCTGATCCCTCCCTGCTGTCAGACAGCTCCAGAGAAGGGCCGGCCCCCTCCTAGTCCCCACCCTCATCCTCAGACCCCAGCCAGGGCCCCATCCTTCAGCGAGCCCACTAGGCCGTACCCTGGGTACGACAGGCCCACGGTGAGAAGCTCTCGTTCCAGCTTGTGTTCCACTACAGAAGCACACTTAGTCCTACAGAAACGTTCCTCACTTCTGATTGAGTTATTTGCGGGACACAGTTTCTGAATAGAATCATGGAGACAGGAACACTCTGTCCTGGAGATGACATTATGACATCGTCATGGCTAAACTTACCCCAGCCTCAACACTGAGTCCTGTGATGGGCCGTGAGCTGACCCAAACATGTTCATGATGTCACTGCTGCCATGCTACATCAGAGGGCTGGGGACTGTGGGAGGCTAGCCTAGCACATAGCACACACATGCACACTCCAAGATTGTTAAACAGACCCTGTTATGCAGACACACACACACACACACATGCGGACAACTCTGTAACCCTATTTTCACCCAAACCCCGCCCCCTCCCTCCACAGGGCCAGAGGATCAGCTGTTCATGGTGTGCGTCAGCAACTTGATTGGAGAGCGTGTGTGTGTGTCCAGGGTCACAGAGCAAGTGGAGATGTTAGCGTGTGTGTGTGTCACAGAGCAGCTGGAGATGTTAGTGTGTGTGTGTGTGTGTGTCACAGAGCAGCTAGAGATGTTAGCGTGTGTGTGTGTCCAGGGTCATAGAGAAGTTAGCCTGTGTGTGTGTGTGTGTGTCACAGAGCAGCTGAAGATGTTAGCGTGTGTGTGTGTGTCACAGAGCAGCTGGAGATGTTAGCGTGTGTGTGTGTCCAGGGTCATAGAGAAGTTAGCCTGTGTGTGTGTGTGTGTGTCACAGAGCAGCTGAAGATGTTAGCGTGTGTGTGTCACAGAGCAGCTGGAGAGTGTGTGTGGTCTGCACTCATGCAGGCGTGTGTATGACTATGTTTGAGCTGCACTTAAGCACATCTATAACACAACACGCCACAGAGAGTAAATTCAGACCAGGATCCCAGTGTGTTCTACAGGAGCTGTTCCAGACACTCCTCCCCTCCAGTCTAGACAGACCCAAGCCACACCCCCCTGTCAACCCAAACCCCCTCCCCAGTCTCCCTCCCCAGTCTCCACCCCCGTCTCCACCCCCGTCTCCACCCCCGTCTCCACCCCCCTCGCTTCAGGCTTTGTGCTCCATCACAGGAGGAGGGAGGAGGAGGAGAGGCCATTCCTCCAGAGACTGAGGCTGAGGGGGGGGGCTCACCTGCACTCCTGTCTCCCCCTCGTATGGGGGCCTGGCTCTGTCCTCCAGGGCTGCCCGCGGGGGCCTATCCTCCAGGGGGTGGTTGTGGGGCCTGTCCTCCAGGGCTGCCCGCGGGGGCCTATCCTCCAGGGGGTGGTTGTGGGGCCTGTCCTCCAGGGGGTGGTTGTGGGGTCCTGGGGGCCTTCCTGGTCATCCTCTGACTCACGACCCGCTTCCCCCCCTGAGGGCAACAGACAGGGCATCAGTACTTACTATACTATTTATTTTATTTTAAAATCAAATTTAAATGGCCAAAAATGGTTGAAATAATATTTTCAAAAAAAATGTTTTAAACAAAGAACAAATATTTTCACAAAAAGGTTAGAAACAACAAGTTTAGAAAAAGTTTAAAAAAATATTCACAAAAGATAGAAACAATATCAAATCACACACATGGTCTAGACACACATACCTTGGTGTGGTTCCCTGTCATGGTGACCAGCAGCTGCCTCGTCCTGGCTCTACCGGCTCCCGGGGGACAGCCCTCCCCACACAGCCCGGTCCCTGGCCGGGTCATCACCACACGGGGCTCCTGGAACACAGGCCAGTCTGAGTCACCAGGACAGCCGGACAGGGGCATGCTAGCTCGCTAGTGTCACAGCACAGGAACACACACAGCCAGCTAGCTAGCTAGTTAAAGCACTAGAACACACCAAGCTAGCTATACAGCACAGGAACACACACAGCAAGCTAGCTAGCTAGTTAAAGCACTAGAACACACCAAGCTAGCTATACAGCACAGGAACACACACAGCCAGCCAGCTAGCTAGTTAAAGCACTAGAACACACCAAGCTAGCTATACAACACTGGAACACATCAGCTACCCAGCTAGCTACAGCACTAGTACACACACACACACACACGGCTAGCTAGGTTGCTACATCACTGGAACACACACAGCTAGCCAGCTAGTCACAAGCTACGTATCTCTCACAGTGGTGGAGTTGTTAATGGTGATGGTCAGGTCGTCTGTTTTCCCCTTCCTGTTCTGCAGGGCCTTCCCGTCGTCCTCCGCCTTCTTCTTATCCTCCTCCACTTCCTGTAAGGGACAGAGAGAGAGGACCACACCTCCGATGAACAACAGCTGACGGTGACGACCTTAGCGTGGAGGAGTCAGTGTGGAGGTGCTGGAGACTCTGCCCACCTGGTACCTCCTCATGAGGGCCTGGTTCTTCTGCCTCAGGGCCTTGATCCTCTTGTCCAGCTCCTTGTCTCTCTGCTCCCTCTTGGGCAACATGTCGCTGGGGCTCTGGGAGGAAGGGGACAGTGCTGTCTTCATGAGGACCGCAGAGAGCGCAGGCATCGCCATGGCATCACCATGGCATCACCATGACATCACCATGACATCACCATGGTTACTTTGAGATACTGTCACCTGAACCAGACTGGAATCACTAACTCATAAAAGCTTCTAGATGTGAACTTGTGTGTTTTGGAACTAAACAACACCCCAAACATTTATGAAATAGTGGTTGAATTGTGGACCTTTTGGCATCTTTTGGCCTTTCTCTCTCTCTTACACACACACACACACACAGACACACACACACACACAGATGGCCAGTTCATTATAGGGTTGAGTTACCCAGCAGGAATCTTAAGTGCAGACTATCCTAAACATCCTACCACCGTCAGCTGAAGTCTTCCTCACACGATCAGAGGCCCCTCCTTATACCAGCGTGGCTTCAGACGCTACAGGGACAATGTGACAAGCCACACTGTGTGACAAGCCACACTGCTATCCTGTGACTGATCCTGAGGACTGAATCCATGGACACGAGGCATAAGGCTGTCAGCTGGAAGGATCGATTGGAGATCTGGTAACAGTGACGTAGCGTGTTCAGGCCCAACACAGCCAGTGTAGTGGTAACCTGAAGCCCTGTTACAGGAATCTAAAGCAGCTACATTCTCAGCTACATGGCTCTTAAGGAGACTAAGTCATCCTGTCTGACATGCTCTGAGCTCATCACCTGGGGGGTTCTGGGATGTGTAGTTTGTTTGAACAGCTTGAGAGGGGACTGAAGAGCACATGACTGACAGGGCAATAGCAGCAGTAGCATTAGTAGCTATTCCACTCACATGCATTTAGTTCTTTATACCAGCAGAAGGCTTCAAGGCTGTGCTCAGAAGATGCTTGGTCTCACAGGATCGCTGTCATGTGTCATGTTGCTAACTGATCACATTAGGCTGCTAAAGTTGCCCACACCCCATCTTCTAAGACAACCTTTCCCAACCCTGTCCTCGGGACACACTGCCCTGCATGTTTCAGATGTTTCCCTGCTCCAACACACCTGATTCAAATAAATGGGTTGTTATCAAGCTCTGTGGAAGTCAGGTAATGACCATTCATTTGAATCAGGTGTGCTAGAGCAGGGAAACATCTAAAACATGCAGGACAGCGGCCCTTGAGGACCAGGATTGGACAACCGTGTTCTAAAACATCCCAACCCTGTCCTCGGGACCCACTGCCCTGCATGTTTGAGAAGTTTCTCTCTTCCAACACACCTGATTCAAATGACTGGGTCGTTATCAAGCTCAGCAGAAGCCTGGTAACGACCCATTTATTTGAATCAGGTGTGTTGGAAGAGGGAAACATCTCAAACATGCAGGGCAGTGTGTCCCGAGGACCAGGATTAGGAAAGGCTGATCTAAAACACAAGTTTTTCTACTGGAGCCTTCAGAATGCAGAGAAACGTTGCGCCCAGTGTTGGGTTTGTGCTGAGCTAGCTCCTGCGCTAGCTCCTGCGCTACGAAAGACGACCCGACTGCCACCACGCAGCCTCTGGAAGGCACTTTGAAATAAACATCCCCCGAGCTAGTGATCACAGAAAAACACCACTTCCTGTTTAGGAGAAATGACCCGGCCATGGCACCCTGCCTGCCGCAGTACTCTGGAGCACGGTCTCCCTGCTCAGAGAGAGGGGGACCGGGTATGATGCCGTAACAAACCACCACTACCAGAGTAACCTTGAGACTGAACAAAACAAACACACAAGCAAGATGCCCGGGATAGAGGCTATTCAATATTTTACCTGCTAGAATAAAACATTTTCTTTAATTAAGACTGCAAGCCTGGTCAGCCTTGAAAAGAGGCTACCCTGACGAGGTCAACATACTGCATGTGGCGATAGCTGCCTGCCTGTCTGTCTGCCTGTCTATCTGCCTGTCTATCTGCCTATCTATCTTCCTGTCTGTCTGCCTGTTGTCTGCCTATCTATCTGCCTGTCTATCTGCCTGTCTGTCTGCCTGTCTGTCTGCCTGTCTGTCTGCCTGCCTGTCTGCCTGTCTGTCTGTACTGCCTGTCTGTCTGCCTGTCTGTCTGTCTGTCTGTCTGTCTGTCTGCCTGTCTGCCTGTCTGCCTGTCTGTCTGTCTGTCTATCTGTCTGCCTGTCTATCTGCCTGTCTGCCATGTAACCGCCGTCGCCACAGTGACGACAAAAGAGAATCCTCTCAGCTCCATGTGACATTCCGTGCAGCGCGGAACAATGAGTCACAGCACTCAGGCCAGGATGCCATTCTTCTTCTGTGGTTTTCCACCTCCGCCGCGTCGCCATCGCTGCCCACACAGCCTCGCTGACAGTCTTATGGAGCGGCCGGGGAGAAGAGCGGACTCACTTCAACTCAGATACAGACACTTTCCTCTTATTTTGAAGGATATGTCAGTATCGTACTAATCTAAAACACCATTTTGATACCTGACACCAATTAGAAATGTGTAAGCCTTTTACAGTTCCAAAACGAACATCAAAACATTCCGGTAAATCTTTCTACCATTCATCATCTCGGGACACTGAGTAATGAGAAGCAGCACAGTGCAGGAACCTGCAGAGCAAAGACTCAAACGTGTGTCTGCAGCCTGTGGAGGCAGTGACAAGTTAGCTTACAGCTCCTGGTCGTCACGGTTTCCAAACACAACAGGCCCTGACGACACACAGGGGACAGGAGCGAGGGAGAGACTGGCTGCTGGACGGCGCCAGCCCCTCACTGCAGAGGGACCAGAGCACCCAGCCCCTCAGGGAGACCAGAGCACCCAGCCCCTCAGAGGGACCAGAGCACCCAGCCCCTCAGGGAGACCAGAGCACCCAGCCCCTCAGAGGGACCAGAGCACCCAGCCCCTCACTGCAGGGGGACCAGAGCACCCAGCCCCTCGCTGCAGAGACACCAGAGCACCCAGCCCCTCGCTGCAGAGGGACCAGAGCACCCAGCCCCTCAGGAGGACCAGAGCACCCAGCCCCTCACTGCAGAGACACCAGAGCACCCAGCCCCTCGCTGCAGGGGGACCAGAGCACCCAGCCCCTCAGGGAGACCAGAGCACCCAGCCCCTCACTGCAGGGGGACCAGAGCACCCAGCTCCTCACTGCAGAGGGACCAGAGCACCCAGCCCCTCACTGCAGGGGGACCAGAGCACCCAGCTCCTCAGGGAGACCAGAGCACCCAGCTCCTCACTGCAGGAGGACCAGAGCACCCAGCCCCTCGCTGCAGGAGGACCAGAGCACCCAGCTCCTCGCTGCAGGAGGACCAGAGCACCCAGCCCCTCACTGCAGGGGGACCAGAGCACCCAGCTCCTCAGGGAGACCAGAGCACCCAGCCTCTCAGGGAGACCAGAGCACCCAGCCCCTCACTGCAGGGGGACCAGAGCACCCAGCCCCTCACTGCAGGGACACCAGAGCACCCAGCTCCTCACTGCAGGGGGACCAGAGCACCCAGCCCCTCACTGCAGGGGACACCAGAGCACCCAGCCCCTCGCTGCAGGGGGACCAGAGCACCCAGCCCCTCAGGGAGACCAGAGCACCCAGCCCCTCACTGCAGGGGGACCAGAGCACCCAGCCCCTCACTGCAGGGGGACCAGAGCACCCAGCTCCTCACTGCAGAGGGACCAGAGCACCCAGCCCCTCACTGCAGGGACACCAGAGCACCCAGCCCCTCGCTGCAGGAGGACCAGAGCACCCAGCCCCTCAGGAGGACCAGAGCACCCAGCTCCTCGCTGCAGGAGGACCAGAGCACCCAGCCCCTCACTGCAAGGGGACCAGAGCACCCAGCCCCTCACTGCAGGGACACCAGAGCACCCAGCCCCTCACTGCAGGGACACCAGAGCACCCAGCCCCTCACTGCAGGGGGACCAGAGCACCCAGCCCCTCAGGGAGACCAGAGCACCCAGCCCCTCACTGCAGGGGGACCAGAGCACCCAGCCCCTCAGGGAGACCAGAGCACCCAGCCCCTCAGGAGGACCAGAGCACCCAGCCCCTCACTGCAGGGACACCAGAGCACCCAGCCCCTCACTGCAGGGGGACCAGAGCACCCAGCCCCTCACTGCAGGGGGACCAGAGCACCCAGCCCCTCACTGCAGGAGGACCAGAGCACCCAGCCCCTCGCTGCAGGGGGACCAGAGCACCCAGCCCCTCAGGAGGACCAGAGCACCCAGCCCCTCACTGCAGAGGGACCAGAGCACCCAGCCCCTCACTGCAGGGGGACCAGAGCACCCAGCCCCTCACTGCAGGAGGACCAGAGCACCCAGCTCCTCGCTGCAGGGACACCAGAGCACCCAGCCCCTCACTGCAGGGGGACCAGAGCACCCAGCCCCTCAGGGAGACCAGAGCACCCAGCCCCTCAGGGACACCAGAGCACCCAGCCCCTCAGGGAGACCAGAGCACCCAGCTCCTCAGGAGGACCAGAGCACCCAGCTCCTCGGAGAGAAAATCACACTGCAGAGAGAGGAAGTGGTCATGGAGGACAGGAAGCCTCAAGAATACGAGGGTGCACCTTCCAGTCCTGCTTGTTAGCGAAGGGAGCGGGTCCTGAGCAACTGTGTTTCTTATACACAAACACACACACACTGACACTCCGATGCACGCACACACACACTGACACTCCGATGCACACACACACACAAACACACACACACACTGACACTCCGATGCACAAACACACACACACACAAACACACACACAATGACACTCCGATGCACACACACACACTGACACTCCGATGCACACACACACACACTGACACTCCGATGCACACACACACACAAACACACACACACACTGACACTCCGATGCACAAACACACACACACACACAAGCATCGGCATCGGCCGGTGCCCATGGCGAGGCGTGGAGGCCCGCTGGGCCGAGGCTGGCTGGACTTCCTCCCTGGGCACCTACCGGAGGCTGGGGACAGCCTGGGCAGTGGCCACTCACTCCACTAACTAAGGCACTGCGTTGGTAACAGCTACAACCTCGGCTAAATACTAGAACAGGGTAGTGAGACAGAGCGAGAGAGAGAGATATTCCAAAATCTAGAGAGAAATGGAGAGAGTGCGTGGGAGAAGCAGAGAGAGAGAGAGAAACAGAGAGAGAGGACGCACTTACAGCTCTCTCCATGTCAGCGGTAGAAGCTGGGCTCAGTCCAAATGCGAGGCGGCCGGGGCAGCAGAGGCAGCAGGCTGGAGGCAGCAGGCTGGGGTCCACGATCATGCCTTGATTACAATGAGCCAAGTTGGGCTGAACGCCAACACGTCTAACAAACGCTCCCCCGCCCCCCCCCCTTTAACGGATTTCACGGCACCCACCCGCCAGCTCGCTCACTCTCGATATCTCTCGTCCCTCCCACTCTCTCTCGGACACATACTGTCTCTCCTTCCCTTCTCACTCTTACTCTCCCTTCCTCTCTCTCTCTCTCTCTGGGGCACTTGCTCTCAGATAAAATTACCCTTCACACCCCCTCCCTGTTCCTCTGCTCCGAACACGCTGGTTAAACGCTGCTCCCCTCCCCACTGACACTCACTCCACTCTGGATTTAAAGGGAAACAGGAACATGGCCACAGATAGCTCTGCCTTCATACAAACGATAAACAAACGGACCCTGAAGACACTCACGAATCGAACCCAGACCGTTTGTGTTGTGCCTCAAAGGACACAAACACGTTTCCCAGAACGAGGTCCCTGTCTCCTTCTCAGTAGCAGCTGGTTTGCCTGACAGGCTGCCTTGCCTGAATGTGAACATTCAGTGACTATTAGTGGGCTCCCATTGAGAGGGAGGGAGAGAGAGAGAGAGAGAGAGAGAGAGGAGAGAGAGAGAGGAGAGAGAGAGAGAGCGAGAGAGAGAGAGGAGAGAGAGAGAGAGAGGAGAGAGAGAGAGAGAGAGAGAGAGAGGAGGAGAGAGGGAGGAGAGAGAGGAGAGAGAGAGAGGGAGGTTAAGTTTAGGGAGGGGGTGGGGCTGTCTGTAGGATTTCCCACGATTCCTCATGCAGGGTGTCTAGCCTAGGAATAAATGATATGCAGCAGGCAGACACATGCCAGACTACTGAAGGAGGCAGCAGGGAAGTCAAGTTGCTCTCAGTGGCTGGACACCGGGTGTTCCCAGAGTGCTGGAGAAACAGACAGCATCTAAGAGTATTAGGTTACCAGTCACAGCCTACTGCTTTCACTAGAACAGAGAGTGCCACAAATTATACGTTTCTTAAGGCTTACTGTGTTGACAAACTAGTTATTGCCTTACACGTGATACTTCAGGGGTAAACAGAGATAAATACAGGAATGTGACAAATATTTGCTTATATCTGCTTTCTGATGGCAATGTAACATGTAAGGAATGTTAGTAACAACAAAAACATTACCTATACAAAATCCAAATGATAGTTTTTCACTGTATTAAAACAAGTTCTTATGAGTCATGGCTCTAATACAGATCAAATAAAACTGTGCCATCAAAATAGTGCTGTTATTTTTTACATCGAAATTGAAGTCTGCTGTGCCCGATTTTTTCGATTTATTTTTTCAAATAAAGTCGGTGATTTAGATGTCGGTAATTGATTTTGTGTTAAACTTAATTTTACTTTGTTGGAGTTTGTGCAAAACAGTTTCACAGACAGGCCTAATATTGCGCTTCATGGGTTCAGTAAACGTGTTTATTCATAAAAGTTACAACATAGGCACTTATTTCTACTCAAAGTATTGTCGCCATATCCAATTGATATTGTGTTGCCGTTAGTTTGCAAGCCAGGGTACAATAGTTTGAGACAGCTTCTATTAGGCCTACAAGAGATGAAATGTTGGTTGAGACGGTATTTTGGATTCAACATTTTGTTTGGAATCTATTTGACTAGCCTACCTTCCACCTTGCTAGCCTACCTCACAACACTGCTGGATGGTCGGACACATATGGTCGGACATGTCACCAATTTGGTAAGAGTAGGCCTGTAAATGATCACCCTTAGATATGGTTTATAGTTTTTGAATCTTCAAAATACCCCCCAAAATAAAGACGTGAAACATGTCATCCAAATTAGGAAAATACTGCAAACCAACTATAGCCAGTTGATGGATGGATTTTTTGGTATATTTTCAAGCTAGCTTGCTAGACGCTTAGAATGTGGCTAGTGTGCTATGATCGAAGCGAGGTCGTTGAAGTTAAAACATTTGGGGAAACCCCATACAAAAATGTAGCCTACTACGCATGGATATTCAAATAATAAATATATAATTGTCATGATTAACTATGAAGTCATATCCTACAACTACGGGTTACTTACCACGACATTGGAAAGATTTATATTCCTGACAGACTTGTTAATTAACGTGAGTGACATGATGATGCACACATTTGGCGCATGTTCTGTGATTGTCCACTAGGTGGAGTGCTTTATGGTTAGTCTGAAAAAAGGTCTATAGGTTATAGTATAGTTCATCATTAAAAGTTAAGAATAATGAGAACATTTTTTATTGCTGCCGACCTGCCATAAAACAGGTATGTAAAAAATGACACGTAAACTAATAATAACAAACAAGACGGATATGCGAATGCATGTGAAAGGTGTGTCTATAATTCACATCTAGATTCCAACCAAAACGTTGTTCCCAGTCCCAAACACACGTGTGTTGTCTTTTTGCTGTTGAGGATGCCGGAGGCCAGGGAGTCTCCGGCAATATAACCGCACAATGCTGCCAATGTCCTCCGATAATTGCAAAATTGAAGTAAGCACAAATGGATATGCTAATCACTCTTGTATGGGCGAATAGCATGCAGACACATATACTACATGTGTGCACAATTTAGTGCATATAAGGTAATTTGCTGGCTTTGAACAGTATCAAAGTAAAAACTCACAGCTTGATCAACAAGTTAAAATCTATCAGATTCCACAGTTGGGTTTAGGCGCATGCAAAGTAAAAGATTAAGAAAAAATATTAATTACTAGGCTAAATAAAAAGTAAGAACAGGAAAGTCACGTTTGCAACTGATATTTAGTTTCATTGTTGAGGTGTCGCCCTTGTTCAGTCACATTATTGGTTGTTTCATTTACCAAGGCAGTGCATATACCTTGCAAAGAATGATACACCTATAATTAAAACAGGTTTGGGTGTGGTCTGCGTCCCCTGCATCCCCATCACAGGTTCATTTGTTATAAATACAGACAGTGAGAGCATGATGTGCACAGTTCAAACCTCCTGTAACAGGTATGACATGCTTTAATTAAAAAAACTGCTCAAATTGATATGGAAAATGTAATTTAGTATTGGACTGTGATTGAATACTTCTTTTAATTTTTCCTACAGATTACCTGCTAACCCGAGAAAAACATGAGTACTCCAGAGGTAAGACAACTTACTTTGATAACCAAAGACAGAACAGTGTTTTACCATCCACACTCCGTGCATGATTGATGAGTAATGCTTGTGTCTGGTCCCTCAGGATACCACCCCTGAAGTTGGAGAAAAGGAGGTAAGCGCTGCTCTGAAGTCTGCCTGTATGCTTGTTCTATTTCTGTTAAAGTGAATGTCAAAAGAGTTTGATAAATATTAAGTAAACATTTGTCGTAGTTTACTGAAATGTGTTCTACAACTTTAGGATAACTGCCTGGTATACTAAACTACTGAGATGAGTAAAAAAATATTGCTAATTTTTAGGGAAAGAAGGGTGAAGGAAAAGCTGGAGAGAAGGGGAAAAAACCTGAACATGCTGGCGGACATGGAAAAGGTGGCGAACATGGAAAAGGTGGCGAACATGGTAAAGGTGGCGAACATGGAAAAGGTGGCGAACATGGAAAAGGTGGCGAACATGGAAAAGGTGGCGAACATGGAAAAGGTGGCGGAAGATAATGTGGTACTGAAATACCTTAATTGGAAAACATTGTTCTTTAACTGTTATAAACTCTGACATAATCCAGTGTAAAAAATATGGACGTATATCTATGTATTAAAACTATTCAGAGCCACAGTGATATTTGTCATTTATTTATAGATACGCATATATGCAATATATCCATTCAAACAGATGCGTATAAGGGATACTTCACAACCCTGTTATATGATTTTAGACCCTATATTATAACTATACAAACCAACATTTCTACAGAAAAGTTGTCAAAGAGTAGCAACCGACATGTGCAGGTATCCTACGATCTGAGTTGATAGATTAAAGGAGACGTATTAAGTTCTTCTCAAACTGTTGACAGTTGACCAGATGGCTCTGATCCAACTCCGAGGTATTCACAGTTTTTTTAAAGAGCGTGCGCCCGTGAGCACCAACGGACAAAAACTTAAATTGGCGCCTATATGACCCAGGTGCCTGCAGCCACGTGAGCTACGCCCTCTTCCAGAACATTGGCCTTCCAACGGACTTCAGACAAGTTTAATTTTCCGAGTTCGTCTGCATAAGAGACTTTGACAGATTTACCTCCCATTTAACTATTCAGGAAATATTCTAATATTCTGTGATTATGGTTATTTTAACTGCAGCATCTCTGAGACTAACTATAGGCCTAGGTGTTTGGCATCAAAGTCCAGTACAGTCTACCCCAATCTTACAGTCTGAGGTGGACAACTTCGCAATAAAGTAGTAGGCCCTATTTGCTGCTAATTTAACCACAAGAACATCCCATGATCTACATTGTGTGCTTTTCATTGCTATGGAAACAAGTCTCACAATCTGGGATGTCGCTACAAAGAAATGAGGAGTCATTTCATGATGCCAACATGACAAAACATGACTTTCTAGGGACATGCCATTGGCATGGTCTATCTTCACATATGAACAGCATGAACATATGAACAGCATGATGATAAAATACAGGTTTGGTATCCGGAGAAAGCACACTGTGCACTGCAGAAACTACAGGGAACACAAAAGCGCTGACGTCATCGTAGTTCGTGTTAGAAAGTGTCTCGCCAGTTGTTCTGAAGCTGATTAGGAGACAGTTGGGAAACATCAGATTCCAACAGCTCTTCTTTGAACTGATCTAGAGCAGCGTTCATCACAAACTGAACCACCAAACAGGCAGTCTCTCTCAGGAGTATCTCAGTTGGCTGTGGATCACAATGACACAGATCTGTGTGATCGTCAGCAAGGAGGACACGATAACTGCATGTCGCAGAAACAGCCTTTAATGAGCTGCTCAGTTCACAAGGGAATAACTGTTCATTCTCAGGATGAGATTTGTCACAGTCCAAACCCTTGCCAATATCCCTTGGTCTCAGATCTCTTCTTGGTGTGTCTAAACTCCTACACGTAAAGTTATCTAGATGTTCCTCAGAGTCAGGAAGCAGGTGGATATCTTTTCCCGTCTCCGTAAGGCCAACTGATGAGGTGACGTATCCATCAGCGAGCCCCAGGTTCATCTCCACATTCACACTCTCCTCAGGTGATCCACAGTCCCCTGTCTCCTCAGGTGATCCACAGTCCCCTGTCTCCTCAGAGCCACAGTCCCCTGTCTCCTCAGGTGACCCACAGTCCCCTGTCTCCTCAGGTGATCCACAGTCCCCTGTCTCCTCAGGTGATCCACAGTCCCCTGTCTCCTCAGGTGACCCACAGTCCCCTGTCTCCTCAGGTGACCCACAGTCCCCTGTCTCCTCAGAGCCACAGTCCCCTGTCTCCTCAGGTGATCCACAGTCCCCTGTCTCCTCAGGTGATCCACAGTCCCCTGTCTCCTCAGGTGACCCACAGTCCCCTGTCTCCTCAGGTGATCCACAGTCCCCTGTCTCCTCAGGTGAGCCACAGTCCCCTGTCTCCTCAGGTGATCCACAGTCCCCTGTCTCCTCAGGTGACCCACAGTCCCCTGTCTCCTCAGGTGACCCACAGTCCCCTGTCTCCTCAGGTGACCCACAGTCCCCTGTCTCCTCAGGTGAGCCACAGTCCCCTGTCTCCTCAGGTGATCCACAGTCCCCTGTCTCCTCAGGTGACCCACAGTCCCCTGTCTCCTCAGGTGACCCACAGTCCCCTGTCTCCTCAGGTGACCCACAGTCCCCTGTCTCCTCAGGTGACCCACAGTCCCCTGTCTCCTCAGGTGACCCACAGTCCCCTGTCTCCTCAGGTGACCCACAGTCCCCTGTCTCCTCAGGTGACCCACAGTCCCCTGTCTCCTCAGGTGACCCACAGTCCCCTGTCTCCTCAGGTGATCCACAGTCCCCTGTCTCCTCAGGTGTTCCACAGTCCCCTGTCTCCTCAGGTGATCCACAGTCCCCTGTCTCCTCAGAGCCACAGTCCCCTGTCTCCTCAGGTGATCCACAGTCCCCTGTCTCCTCAGAGCCACAGTCCCCTGTCTCCTCAGGTGATCCACAGTCCCCTGTCTCCTCAGGTGATCCACAGTCCCCTGTCTCCTCAGAGCCACAGTCCCCTGTCTCCTCAGGTGACCCACAGTCCCCTGTCTCCTCAGGTGATCCACAGTCCCCTGTCTCCTCAGAGCCACAGTCCCCTGTCTCCTCAGGTGATCCACAGTCCCCTGTCTCCTCAGGTGACCCACAGTCCCCTGTCTCCTCAGAGCCACAGTCCCCTGTCTCCTCAGGTGACCCACAGTCCCCTGTCTCCTCAGGTGATCCACAGTCCCCTGTCTCCTCAGAGCCACAGTCCCCTGTCTCCTCAGGTGATCCACAGTCCCCTGTCTCCTCAGGTGACCCACAGTCCCCTGTCTCCTCAGAGCCACAGTCCCCTGTCTCCTCAGGTGACCCACAGTCCCCTGTCTCCTCAGGTGACCCACAGTCCCCTGTCTCCTCAGGTGACCCACAGTCCCCTGTCTCCTCAGGTGATCCACAGTCCCCTGTCTCCTCAGGTGATCCACAGTCCCCTGTCTCCTCAGAGCCACAGTCCCCTGTCTCCTCAGGTGATCCACAGTCCCCTGTCTCCTCAGGTGATCCACAGTCCCCTGTCTCCTCAGAGCCACTGTAGGTCTCAGGTGGATCAAGTGTCACCAGCATCTCCCGAGCCTCCATCAGACGATCTTCTCTACAGTCTTCAGGTTCCTTTATCTTTTCCTCTAGCTGTGTTTCTGAGGCGTCCGTCTCTACTGGGCCTCTGACCTCCCTGACCTCGGACGTCTCAGCACTCACGTCCACGTTCACCGTCAGTGTCTCGGGGTAACGGCGGCGAGCGTCTCTCACTCCCCTCTGAGGAGGACTGGAGCTGTGGCCCCCGGCTGCATCGTCAGCGCGTCTGTTAGCTAGCACGATCGTCTCCTCTTCTATGTATTCCCTGTTTTCTTCGATACGCTCCTGGAAGAAAGGAGATGGCTTCTTGGTCCTGCGTCTCCAGAAAGGTCCGGTCTTTTCCCCGAGAGAGATCATCACACACGGATCTTGCCGAGAAGAGTCCGGTCCCAACGGGTCAGCTTTAGAATCATCTCCAGGAGATTCACGACTGAATCTTTTGAAGATTTGTCTTGTTCTGACTTTGTGTTTTTCTCTCCTTACCACAGCAGGACTCCTCTCTAGCTCCTCTCTGGTTAAAATACAGTTGATCACATTCGGCTGGACAGTTAAATCGACAGAGTCTCTGGTCAGCTTGTTAAAGAACGTGAAATCATTACTTCCATCTCTGTCATGGTCGCTCTTGTCATGTGACGTCTTCCTACGACAGCAAGCGACAGACCGAGGAAAACAACATCTCCAGCCTTTGAGTCCCTGTCGTTTGTACTCGTGGTCTAAATCATCAGCATCTAAATGAGTTTGTCCTGTGGAGGATGACATCGTAGCTGTCACAGGGCTCTGAAGAGACGCCTCTTCCTCACCCGCCCCGGAGCCATCTGAAGGTTCTCTTCAGAAGAATTTGTTTCTTGACAACTTAACGTTGACTTGTCTTTCGTCCAGTTGCTCTTTCTCAAACTCTTGGGTCTCCAAGACCAGATCGATTTTCCCTGTGGAAGTTCAGGACCCGACAGCTTTCTCCTGAGTCCTGCTCTCTCTTCACTGTGTCCTGCTCTCTCTTCACTGTGTCCAATCGTTGCCCCTTTGACTGACATGGTGGATTTATAATCATCTACGCTCTTCAGTTTTTTTCCACGGATAATCTAGATGTGTCAAACCATTAGTCAACTGTGGCATCTGTTGACAAACTCCCTCCTGTGAAGAAAACAAACATGTCATGCGAAGAACCAAGCTCACTTATTCAATACATCCAAATATACCATAAATAATGATACTTAAAAGTCCTCATGGCAATACTATGGTCATATTCTGTGGACACAAGTCATTCTGGAACCTATTACAATTGTAGGCTCATATATATTTTTTGTAATTTTATGAGATCCTCAAAACAGTTTCATCCTGGAATGTTTTATCAGCTGCGTGCGTCAATCACTTGGTCCATGACATCAACCGACAAAACCATTTCACATATTAATGCAGTGGCTAAGCTAGCTGCTTTGTGCATTTTTAGACCCTTTACGAAATTCTACGAATACAGACTTCGGGGAATTGTTTTTATTTGAGTGAGTAATCAACCGGTCTACTTGAAATTAGTTTAAACAGTAAATATGATTGAATGATTTCGTTTCACTTACCTGTTAAGGACTCGGGGAGAATTCTTTATTCCTTATTAGAAGCGAGACATTGGCGCATGCAAACGCGCGCCCCTCTCCATCACGCGCTCGCAGGTGTCCACTGGAGTTCTCCGACCGTAGCTGCTGGGGTGGCATGCTCTCAGGTTGCCAGGGTAACGCACTGATTGACAAGTAGCATACCGCATGACCAAATATATGTCTTAACCGTCGTTATAGGTTGAGACCTACACACGATGTTAACATATCCCTACGTCACAGGCTTCTGCACGAGAGACATCGCGCCGTTTATTTAAATAACTTTAAGGTAAGCTAAAGAGATACAATCAAACAGACGTAGTCATATCTTATGAAGGGAAATAGTAATTGTAAGCTTCTACATAACTGCATACATGGCTGGCTAGCTGATGTAGAGGCCTGTACAACCGTTTATTTTCTTGTTTCCTGAGTGACCTGAGACACACATTCTTAATCTACAATATTTGCTTTATTTTCTCTGAAGCAGTGATTTTCATGACCACATTTAAAATTATTACAAACAATTAATTGTAAACATTGTTCAACTTACATTTTTTGACACTGAGAAGCCCGAATTGTATTACATTTTTAACCAATGCGACCAAAATTGTGATGATACAATACACTGTTCTGTACATGTACCTATGGTGTAGCAAAAATGTGAAACCGAACCCCTTTCTGACATCCCACACATCAAAATACAATGAAGAAACTAAGAAAAACCGAGGGGATGAACTCAAATGGAATATGTTGCTACAGTTGGTGTTTATGACAGGAATGTAGCAAGGACATTTGTCCCTGCTAAAGGTCGAATTCAACATTTCTAAGGGAAAAAATATTCTCTAATTAATGAACTTTCTCCTTTTATCTACAGCCAACCACACTGGCAGAGAGCAAATGAATTATTGATAGATGTTGGAGGCTGAGTGAAAAATACAGGTTATTGACAGGAGCTTCCAGTTATTACTTCTTCACATTTCATTAGGGCTCCATGGGGGGGGGCAGTGGATCCACTCTGGAGGGAGGGAGGGTGTGAGGGGGGAGGGAGGGAGGGTGTGAGGGAGGGTGAGGGAGGGTGGAGGGAGGAGGTGAGGGAGGGTGTGGGGAGGGGTGAGGGAGGGTGTGAGGGTAGAGGGCGGGAGTGAGGGCGTGAGTGAGGGAGAAAAAAAGAAAATTTAAAATCACTTTCTGCTTTGGTGTTCAGTATTGATGTCATTTCTAGAAACCGATTCTTTACCAGCGCCGATGATCCAAGCCTGTCTTAGAAGAGTCCACTGATCATCTCAGTTTCAGGGTCCAGGTCGATGTCGTAGAAACAGGGCCTCGTTGGCAGCCCTGGAATCGTTGGCATCTAGAACAGAACAGTGTAGTCAGTCTCTGGCGTGTCGGGTTACACACTGTATACAGACCTACAGTTGGCAGTTGGAGTCATGAGGTGAAGTCATGCGGTTACCGTGCCAACCAGCGGGAAGAGGAAGCCCGCCCCCACACTGGCACGGATGTCTCTGATTGGCAGGACGAAACCTGTTGGTACGCCTTTCTTGTCGGCCTCGTGAGAGAGGGAGAGGTGCGTCTTGGCCATGCAGATGGGAAGGTTACCAAAGCCCTGCACAGAGACACAGACATGATCAGGAGGAGGTGAGGCTTTCACCTGAAACAGGCTTTCACCTGAAACAGGGTTAACCGCTTAGAGATGGTGGAAGGTGCCAGGAGCCACCCAGAGCAGAGCGGTCATCCTCCTCACACACAGAGAGAACAGGATCCAAACAACATTCCCTCCTCAGGCACATGTAGTGTGCCCTGACACGGCCTACAGTACATGTGCAGCAGCAGATAAACAGGTTGTTGCGAGAGAGAGAGAGGGAGAGAGTGAGAGAGAGAGAGGGAGAGAGACGCAAACCAGTGAAGTGACTCTCCTGGGCCAGTACCTGCTTGGTGTACAGCTCCACCTTGTGCTGGGCATCGGGCAGCAGTTCGATATCATCAGCCCCGTAGATCTTCTGAGCGATGATTCGAATCTTGTCTGCAATGGGAAGCTGAAGGGAAGAAGAGAATTTATCACCATAGCGATAAACACCTGAGATTGGTCCTATTCACAAGTCCGACTGGTAGAAGTCACACCGTTAAATTTCAATCAGAGGAGAGTGGGGGGGGGGTAGTGATTTATCTGCTCTGTGGACGCTGGCACAGGCAGGACAGAGAAGAGAGAGCTGTTTCACACTGCCTGGTCTCTCTCCAGGGGTCTGTATCTCCCCCCAGGGGTCTGTCTCTCCCAGCAGTCTGATGGAGAGGCATGAATAGGAATATGATGTGATGGCACTGTGGTGGAAATAATCTACAAAAGAACTACTCTGCAATTAAACGGTCAACAGCGAGAGTGTGTGCAGGGGGGCAGAGCTGAATGATTGATTGTACGCAAATTGATCGCTACATGGGGTGTTTTGGCAGACAATAATGACTGGGTAATTGGTGAAGCTAAATGCATAGGTTGTACATGGGGGGGCGGGGGTACGTAGTCTGAATAAAAAGAAAAGAGGCAAAAAATGCCTCACTAAAACTTAGGAACCTTAGGTGGGGGTTAGATGGCTGAGTGGTTAGGGAGTCGGGCTATTAATCAGAAGGTTGCTGGTTTGATTCCAGGCTGTGCAAAATGACATTGTGTCCTTGGGCAAGGCACTTCACCCTACTTGCCTCAGGGAGAATGTCCCTGTACTTACTGTAAGTCGCTCTGGATAAGAGCGTCTGCTAAATGACTAAATGTAAGGAACACCTAACCACACATTCCTCAGTCTTTACCTCCACGTCGTAGAGGAACTTGAAGCACTTAGGAACACCTAACACACGTTCCTCAGTCTTTACCTCCACGTCGTAGAGGAACTTGAAGCACTTAGGAACACCTAACACACGTTCCTCAGTCTTTACCTCCACGTCGTAGAGGAACTTGAAGCACTTAGGAACACCTAACACACATTCCTCAGTCTTTACCTCCACGTCGTAGAGGAACTTGAAGCACTTATGAACACCTAACACACGTTCCTCAGTCTTTACCTCCACGTCGTAGAGGAACTTGAAGCACTTAGTAACACCTAACACACGTTCCTCAGTCTTTACCTCCACGTCGTAGAGGAACTTGAAGCACTTAGTAACACCTAACACACGTTCCTCAGTCTTTACCTCCACGTCGTAGAGGAACTTGAAGCACTTAGTAACACCTAACACACGTTCCTCAGTCTTTACCTCCACGTCGTAGAGGAACTTGAAGCACTTAGTAACACCTAACACACGTTCCTCAGTCTTTACCTCCACGTCGTAGAGGAACTTGAAGCACTTAGTAACACCTAACACACGTTCCTCAGTCTTTACCTCCACGTCGTAGAGGAACTTGAAGCACTTAGTAACACCTAACACACGTTCCTCAGTCTTTACCTCCACGTCGTAGAGGAACTTGAAGCACTTAGTAACACCTAACACACGTTCCTCAGTCTTTACCTCCACGTCGTAGAGGAACTTGAAGCACTTAGTAACACCTAACACACGTTCCTCAGTCTTTACCTCCACGTCGTAGAGGAACTTGAAGCACTTAGTAACACCTAACACACGTTCCTCAGTCTTTACCTCCACGTCGTAGAGGAACTTGAAGCACTTAGGAACACCTAACACACGTTCCTCAGTCTTTACCTCCACGTCGTATAGGAACTTGAAGCTGCTGGGGGCCTCTGAGGCTCTCTGGACGGCCCGGCCCAGCTCCACCGCCCCGGCCCCCCCCTGGGCCCAGTGGGAGCAGCGCACGGCGTCGAAGGCTCCAGCTTCCTTCGCCAGGCTGCAGATCAGGTCCAGTTCAGACGCGGTGTCCGTCCTGCAGTCAGACGGGTGAAAAGGTCAAAACATGCATGGTTGTTTGGAACACCACTGGTCCTGATTGGTTGAGGGTGCTGGAGCAGAGCAGAGTATTATAGAGTACAGTAGAGTATAGTATAGGTCCTCATTTAGTACTCATCAATGATGCAAATTTGTATTTTTCAAAAAAGGAAATTATTATTTAACCTTTTTAGCGATTTTGTTTTTGTCAACCTTTTGAAACTTTTTTCACAAAATAAAAAAATGCACATTTCTAAAAACAAATACAAAAAGGTAAAAAAAATTGTTAAGAAGGTTGTTTTTTCCCCCAACCTTATGTAACTTTTTGGAGATTTTTCTCTCTCCCTTCAAAACAAAACACACACACACGTCACAAAACAGTTGACCAGCTTCTTTAACAGCTCCTCACTTGAAGGCGTTGACGGCCACCACCACGGGAACACCGAAGGCCCGGGCGTTCTCCACCTGCTTCCTCATGTTACTGCAGCCTCTCTCCACCAGCTCCAGGTTCTGCCCAGGGACACACAACACACGGGTCACAACACACACACGGGTCACAACACACACACAGGTCACAACACACACACGGGTCACAACACACGGGTCACAACACACACACGGGTCACAACACACACAGTACCACAACACACACACGGCTCACAACACACACACGGGTCACAACACACCCAGTACCACAACGATATTTGACTGCAGAAAAAGAGGTCGCAGGTTCGAATCTCGCTGTGCGCCTCTTTGGATAAAAGCATCTGCTGAAAGAGATCGTCTCAGTCTTTAACTGGGCAGGGAAGGTAACACTCACTGATCCATGTGAAGCATGGACCCTGTGCACCGGACCTCAGCACACTGCATTATACACGGTGCTGTGAAGCTAACTGAGCCTCAGGATTCAAGCCTTCAGATGTACAGGAACACATCACAGTATGATGGAGGAAGTGACACGTTCGGGCTGGACGCATCCTACCAGGTATGATGAAGGGAGAGAGAGAGAGAGACAGAGACAGAGACAGAGGGAGGGAGGGAGGGAGGGAGGGAGGGAGGGAGGGAGGGAGGGAGGGAGGGAGGGAGGGAGGGAGGGAGGGAGGGAGGGAGGGAGGAGGGAGGGAGGGAGGGAGGGAGGGAGGGAGGGAGGGAGGGAGGGAGGGAGGGAGGGAGGGAGGGGGGGGAGAGTTGAAGGTTGAATCTTACCTCCTCCACATACTCCTGGGGAAGAGCCATCCCAGCCGTGACCTTCAGCAAAAGGAAAACAAACGCCAGGCGTTATAAAATGTTTCCATAAGCCAATCCAGATCCCTCCTGCGTCCATCCGTACCACAGATAAGTAAAACAAACTAAGAGGAGACAGAATACAAATGAGCCGTACTGCCTGACCTCCACACAGCAGGGAGTGTAATTACATTCTCAGCAGTGCACCTGCATACATTGAAAGGATATCAAAGTCTATAGGAGAAATGTGTGACATTTAATGTAATGCGAGTCATTTCAAAGCTGATCTGATGATTATAATGCAGCACAGATGTGTAGTCTCCCGCTCTTTCTGCTGCAGCAAAGGCAAATGTCCTTGGACTGATCCTTCACTCCCAACGTATTCAAAACCCACAACGTGGGTAAAAGCTAGGTTTAAAATAGTCAAATTGAACTACTGAACGTAATGTTTTAATATCTCTCCCCCTCCCTCCCTCCCTGTTCTGAGGGGGACGAGCACAGTCTGGGTTCTCTCACCAGTGGTCCTCCTCCGTGCATCTTCAGGGCTCGGACTGTGGCCACCAGCACCACCACATGGGGCCTCAGTCCGGAGTAGCGGCACTTGATGTTGAAGAACTTCTCCATGCCGATGTCAGCCCCGAAGCCGGCCTCCGTCACTGTTCAGTAATGCAGAGAGTCAACTTCAACTCTGGAAGTTGTTGACGTATGATGTATAACCCAAAACCCCCCGGCTACAGCGTGTCTAAACTCCTCACCTACGAAGCCGTCTGGGCCCACCAGCTTCAGGGCGATCTTGTCGGCCAGGATGGAGGAGTTGCCGTGGGCGATGTTGGCGAATGGTCCGGCGTGGACGAATACAGGCGTTCCCTGGAGGATAGAACACACCTGTCAGTGATGCTTCAGAGGATCACTGACAGCGCGATCTCTCTCGCTCTCTCTTGCTCTCTCTCTCGCTCTCTCTCTCGCCACCCGTTTGCGTTCAGACTATTTTCCGTTTGGGAAACAGCAAGCTTCAAATATTCCGTCCACTGGAAGAACAAGGTACATATTGTGCCTCGTCCCTCCAGAGACTGTGAGAGCCACGGGCGAGCTGTGTCTGGTTACAGCAGACATCCCTGCCTCAACACACACACATCCCTGCCTCAACACACACACATCCCTGCCTCAACACACACATCCCTGCCTCAACACACACACATCCCTGCCTCAACACACACACATCCCTGCCTCAACACACACACATCCCTGCCTCAACACACACACATCCCTGCCTCAACACACACACATCCCTGCCTCAACACACACACATCCCTGCCTCAACACACACACATCCCTGCCTCACACACACCCCGCCTCAACACACACATCCCTGCCTCAACACACACACACACACACACACACACACTTCAAAGTCCATTTCCCTACAAAGTGATTCCCTCCTCACCAGGGCCCCCTGTGCTGGGCTCCACTCACCTCCAGAGTCTGCATCAGGTTGGGCTTGATGGCGTCCCTCATCAGGACAGTCAAGGCCCCGCTAACACCCTGGGGAGAGGAGACACACACTGAGACCTGCCCACCAGCCACAACACAGTGACGCTCTAACTCAAATCATCAACTCAACGGCCCTGATGTGTAAACATTAACGACTAGCAACCAAGTGTGTAACATTAACGACTAGCAACCAAGTGTGTAACATTAACGACTAGCAACCAAGTGTGTAACATTAACGACTAGCAACCAAGTGTGTAACATTAACGACTAGCAACCAAGAGTGTAAACATTAACGACTAGCAACCAAGCTGACAATCAAGATAATTGAGTACATTATAATGTAGTAGCTAATAATTGTTAGCTACTAAACGTTACTGCTTAAATCTGTTAGCTAGAAGATAGCTTGGAGATCCTGATTCGGATAGTCAAATGTAATGCAGCATTATTAATTTTCACATTTTAGATTTCATTGGTTAGGGTTGGGAATTGCTGATCATGGGAATATTTGGGGATGTATGACACAGAGGTGACGGGCAGGGACACTGACCAGGTCCTCTGTGGTGACAGGCTGTCCCCTGCGGCTGGTGGCCACCACCATCCTGGCCAGGCGACTCCTCATGTCCGCTAGGCTGCTGGTGAGAGCCAACACGGCCATGATCTCACTGGCCACCGTGATGTCAAACTGGGCCTGAGGATGAGCAAGGGGACAGAAGTTAACACTGAATTGCTCCTCCCGAGGTTTCTTCCTTTTTTTCTCTTGCATTGAGTTTTTCAGGGAGTTTTTCCTTGTCTTCCTTGAGGGTTTAGGTTGGTTGAGGGGCAGCTCTATGGACGTATATGAAGCCCTCTGTGACATGCTTGCGTGTTAAAAGGGCTATACAAATACATTTTGATTTGATTACAAGCCTGGTGTGTTAATACAGGGAAGGACTCTACGGTGAGGCATTCAGACAAGGCTCAGTCCAGGGGTCAACAACCCTGCTCCTGGAGATCTGCCCACTAATCAAAGCTACAACAGGGTATCTCT
Source organism: Mallotus villosus (assembly GCA_903064625.1). Taxonomy (NCBI): domain Eukaryota; kingdom Metazoa; phylum Chordata; class Actinopteri; order Osmeriformes; family Salangidae; genus Mallotus; species Mallotus villosus. The sequence continues at coordinate 49,177 of CAEFZP010002714.1, read as the reverse complement.
TGAGGAGCAGGGTTGAAATGTGAACCCTACAGGAGGGTATCTCCAGGAACAGGGTTGGAATGTGAACCCTACAGGAGGGCATCTCCAGGAACAGGGTTGGAATGTGAACCCTACAGGAGGGTATCTCCAGGAGCAGGGTTGGAATGTGAACCCTACAGGAGGGTATCTCTTGAGGAGCTCGGTTGGAATGTGAACCCTACAGGAGGGCATCTCCAGGAACAGGGTTGGAATGTGAACCCTACAGGAGGGTATCTCTTGAGGAACAGGGTTGGAATGTGAACCCTACAGGAGGGTATCTCCAGGAACAGGGTTGGAATGTGAACCCTACAGGAGGGTATCTCCAGGAACAGGGTTGGAGACCTTAGGTCCAGTTCATCAGGGTGGCCTTCTCATGTCAGTAATGACAACACACACTCAGAGAGGGCTGAATGGACCATCACAGAGATCCTTCCCCTGAAGCAGGAACACTCATGCATACACACCTCTCGGGTGAAGCCCTTCTCAGTCGGGGCTTGGCCAATCGTGATCTTCCTCAGGAAACGGTCATTGGTGTCCAAAACTGAAAAACACACACACACACACACACATTTAAATCAGCAAGCTTATGTGTGGAATCCCCCGTCACACAGACTTTGCGGTGCACAGGAGGGCAGGGGAGGAGGGGTGAAGAGGCAGGAGGGCAGGGGAGGAGGGGTGAAGAGGCAGGAGGGCAGGGGAGGGGAGGTGAAGAGGCAGGAGGGCAGGGGAGGAGGGGTGAAGAGGCAGGAGGGCAGGGGAGGAGGGGTGAAGAGGCAGGAGGGCAGGGGAGGAGGGGTGAAGAGGCAGGAGGGCAGGGGAGGAGGGGGTGAAGAGGCAGGAGGGCAGGGGAGGAGGGGTGAAGAGGCAGGAGCTACAGGAGGGCAGGGGAGGAGGGGTGAAGAGCCAGGAGGGCAGGGGAGGAGGGGTGAAGAGGCAGGACGGGCAGGGGAGGAGGGGTGAAGAGGCAGGAGGGCAGGGGAGGAGGGGAGGTGAAGAGGCAGGAGGGCAGGGGAGGAGGGGTGAAGAGGCAGGAGGGCAGGGGAGGAGGGGTGAAGAGGCAGGAGGGCAGGGGAGGAGGGGTGAAGAGGCAGGAGGGAAGGGGAGGAGGGGTGAAGAGGCAGGAGGGCAGGGGAGGAGGGGTGAAGAGGCAGGACTCGCTACAGGAGGGCAGGGGAGGAGGGGTGAAGAGCCAGGAGGGCAGGGGAGGAGGGGTGAAGAGGCAGGACTCGCTAGGCAGGAGGGGTGAAGAGGCAGGACTCGCTACAGGAAGGCAGGGGAGGAGGGGTGAAGAGGCAGGAGGGCAGGGGAGGAGAGGTGAAGAGGCAGGAGGGCAGGGGAGGAGGGGTGAAGAGGCAGGAGGGCAGGGGAGGAGGGGTGAAGAGGCAGGAGGGCAGGGGAGGAGGGGTGAAGAGGCAGGAGGGCAGGGGAGGAGAGGTGAAGAGGCAGGAGGGCAGGGGAGGAGGGGTGAAGAGGCAGGAGGGCAGGGGAGGAGGGGTGAAGAGGCAGGAGGGCAGGGGATGAGGGGTGAAGAGGCAGGAGGGCAGGGGAGGAGGGGTGAAGAGGCAGGAGGGCAGGGGAGGAGGGGTGAAGAGGCAGGAGGGCAGGGGAGGAGGGGTGAAGAGCCAGGAGGGCAGGGGATGAGGGGTGAAGAGGCAGGACTCGCTAGGCAGGAGGGGTGAAGAGGCAGGACTCGCTACAGGAGGGCAGGGGAGTAGGGCTGAAGAGGCAGGACTCGCTAGGCAGGAGGGGTGAAGAGGCAGGACTCGCTACAGGAGGGCAGGGCAGGAGGGGTGAAGAGGCAGGACTCGCTAGGCAGGAGGGGTGAAGAGGCAGGCCGTGCTACCTCTATGCCAGGTGATGGTGTCAGGGTCCATGTCCAGACGAGAGAACATGGTGACTTCCTCGTCTGTCAGGGTCAGGGGGTCGGTCTTCTCAATGCCCAGTTTCTACAGACACCAACAGGACGCAAGTCAGCAATCATTTACATGTTTTGATTCATTTAGGCAGGAGCTTCTACCCAAAGCAAGGTGCAAACATTGCCTACAGGAAGTACAGCGATAAATGCTCCGATGTTACCAGGTAGTACGATGTTTACTCCACGTTACATTTAGAATACAAGAGCTTAGTAATGCGCACTGCTGAGGTATTTAGTTTGGCACCTTGAGTCTGTTGATCTGGATGGGGGAGAACGTTCTCTGGCCTCCGGAGAGAGGAACCAGGCGGTTTGAACAGAGCCTGAGGGGGGAGAACACAGCCAGACGAGGGTGAAACACACCGCTACTGGACCCACCCAGCAGAACCTTCCAGAACGCAGGGAGAACATCCGCAACAACGGAATTAAAAAGGAAGTCTGACCTTGTCGGACTGCGTGTTCTCGTGGAACATGCGTGCGTCTACGGCAGCCGCTACGAGGTTGTTGGCGGCCGTGATGGCGTGGATGTCCCCCGTGAGATGGAGGTTAAACTGAGGAGAGACAGGAGGTTATGTAGAATAGTCCTTCCTTCCATACGGCTAACGTGAGAGATCAGACCAGTACCTCCTCCATGGGGATGACTTGGGAGTACCCACCGCCAGCTGCCCCACCTGAGGAGAGAGAACGTTCCGGAGATCAGCACGAGAACAACGCAGAACCTTGGAGAACACAACCACTGACCATGCTGGATCCAACCCATGAGAAGCTCGGACCTTTGATCCCGAAGGTGGGTCCTTGTGAGGGCTGTCGGACGCAGGCGAAGACGTTGAGCTTCAGGTGAGCTCCCAGGGCCTGGACCAGACCCACGGTGGTGGTGCTCTTCCCCTCTCCCAGAGGCGTGGGGGGTGATGCTGACAGACACATCAGGAGATCGTCAGTACAGGACATGCTGGCTGTACATCGCTCAGGATGGGAGGGATACTGACTCCTCAGCACATATCCTCATCATCCTGTTTGTCCACCAACTATTCACTATTCAGCTGTCTTTACGTCTTTGTTTAAAAGGTTTTTCTTTTTAGTTTCAAACTATTTTTGTAATACATTTTTACTGACTTATTTCATTTTAACTATGTGCACGGCATTTCATTACACTGCATGTCTGTGTTGAACCGCTCATAGCGAAAAGACAGACCAAGCTTGAGACCTTGCTGAACCTCGCCATGTGATGATAGACCAACAGCTCATAGTAAAGTCATCCAGCAGCAGGACAGCCCAGCGCTGACAGGATCGTACCCAGTGACCACCACGTATTTCCCATCCTGCTGTGCCTGCAGGCGTCTCATGGTGCTCAGCTGCACCTTGGCCTTGGTGGTCCCGTACAGCTCCAGCTCGTCCTCCAGCAGCCCCACCTCCCGGGCCAGGCGCTCGATGGGCTTAGGGACGCAGGAGCGGGAGATCACGATGTCACTGAGGAGACGAGAAGAGGAGCATCACTGGTCTGAGAACACGGGAGGGCTGTTTGCAACTCAACTCTCTCAGAAAGTTTGGAGCTGTTTATGGTTTATTAAACTGTATATTTATTGTTTGCAATTCCCTGCCACAGTAAATTCTGTGTTTGTGTAACATATCTGGCGAATAAACGGAATTCTGATGTCCTCATTGTCAATATTTTCTGGTCTATCCATTTGTGCACACACACGCTGACAAACACACATCATTTGCCAGACCAACCTTGGCACAGATTTCTGGAGGTTCAGTTTGGTGTAGGACATGTTCCACTTCCCTGGCTGGTGGCTCTCTAGGAACCGCTTGGCACCGAGAACCGTGTTCTGCAGATCCATGAAAGGCTCGGATTAAACATTCAGGTCACAATCTGAACAAATCATTTTTGTACTCCAGTAAACATCTGCTACAGCCAAACCCTTCTCATTACTCCTGCATGTATTTTGTGCAAGCATCAAAAGAATAATAAAGTAAACAGAACGAATAAAGTGAGCAAAATGAAGTGAATTAAATAAGAACTTGCTTCAATTCATTCGTCGCTAGAATGCAATTACAGCTGTAAAGGGGATTAGTGAAATGGTACAGAATAGAATGAGACAGAGCACCTTATCTAAAACACAAGGATCCACATTCATCCTGCCAGGCTGCTATTGTCACATTTCCCTCTGACAGAACAGGTGTCTCTGAATAGCGATGATAAGGCTACAGAACAAAACACAGTCTTTCTTTCTCACGGCCAAACAGCTCAGCACTTTCTCTGGCTTCTCACTTCACCAGCCTCAGACCTCCAGTTCTATATGAGGCAGTCTATGAGGCAGCAGCAGTCTATATGAGGCAGCAGCAGTCTATATGAGGCAGCAGCAGTCTATATGAGGCAGTCTATATGAGACAGCAGCAGTCTATATGAGGCAGTCTACATGAGGCAGCAGTAGTCTATATGAGGCAGCAGCAGTCTATATAAGGCAGCAGCAGTCTATATGAGGCAGCAGCAGTCTAGATGAGGCAGCAGCAGTCTATATGAGGCAGCAGCTGTCTATATGAGGCAGCAGCAGTCTATATGAGGCAGCAGCTGTCTATATGAGGCAGTCTATATGAGGCAGTCTATATGAGGCAGTCTATATGAGGCAGCAGCTGTCTATATGAGGCAGTCTATATGAAGCAGCAGCTGTCTATATGAGGCAGTCTATATGAGGCATCAGCAGTCTATATGAGGCAGTCTATGAGGCAGCAGCAGTCTATATGAGGCTGCAGCAGTCTCTATATGAGGCAGTCCATATGAGGCAGTCTATATGAGGCAGCTTACCGCCATGAGCATGGCCACAGTCATGGGCCCCACTCCTCCAGGGACGGGGGTGATGAACCCAGCCTGCTCCTTGGCTGAGGGGTAGTGGACATCCCCCACCACACGCCTCCCACTGGCCTTGGTCTCGTCTGGTCAGGGACACACAACAGCCAATCATCATTAGACAAGCCTAGACCACACTGTCAAGACCGCACTGTCTAGACCACACTGTCTAGACCACACTGTCTAGACCACACTCTCTAGACCACACTGTCTAGACCACACTGTCGAGACCACACTGTCGAGACCACACAGTCTAGACCACACTGTCTAGACCACACTGTCTAGACCACAGTCTAGACCACGCTGTCTAGACCACACTTTCGAGACCACACAGTCTAGACCACACAGTCTAGACCACACTGTCGAGACCACACAGTCTAGACCACACTGTCTAGACCACACTGTCTAGACCACACTGTCTAGACCTTGTCCTTGTTCTGTACAGTAGGAGATGCTAGTTTGGGCCCACTCTCAGGACTCTGTACTTGTTGTGTTTGTGTGGATCAGACCGGCCCAGCAGGGGAGGCGTGGCCAGCAGGGGAGGGGCGTGGCTAACCTGGGATGTAGTTGATTCCACAGTCTATGACCAAGGCTCCCTTCTTCAACCACTCCCCCTTCACCATCTCTGCTTTCCCGATCCCAACGACCAAGATGTCTGCTGTGCCCACCTGAGGAGAAACAAGACTTGATAAATGATCAGACTAAAACTGCTCTGTGTCTGTGTGCGACCTGTTATGGAGAGACAACTAACACGTCATGCATTATGAAACTGGACATGTGGATTATCAAGATAATGACTTGGACGAGGCATGTGCTAAACTCAACTGACCAGTCTTTGACATGTTATTAACCTGCACTAATTATTATTAACCTGGACAACCTCTATGTGAAGATGTTCAAAATATATATATATATATAAAATATAAAATCCTTCTCTGTGACCCGGGACGTGGGGGAGGAGGGGTGTGGTCTGTGGTTACCTCGGCAGCAAGGTCAGCTGTCTTTGAGTGACAGGTGGTCACAGTTGCATGGTTCCACAGCAGAAGGTCATGCATGGGAGCGCCCACAATCTTGCTGCGACCAATCACGACGGCCTTCTTCCCTGCCACGGACACGCCTGAACCACAGACAGACGTGTCAGTTGGGGTCAGAGGTCGCTCAGAGGTCGCGTGAGGACCCAGCCAGGCTAACTCACCCGTCTGTTTGATGAGCTCCATGCAGCCGTTGGGGGTGCACGGGAGGAAGCAGTCTCCCATGTCTCCACGGGACAGCTTTCCCGCGTTCACGCTGGTCAGACTGGGACACAACATCACACACACGCTGGTCAGACTGGGACACAACATCACACACACACACTGGTCAGACTGGGACACAACATCACACACACACACTGGTCAGACTGGGACACAACATCACTCTCAGCACCTCAACACAGGAGCTCGTCAGGCTCAAGCTAGCACGTGGCTCTTTCACAGTGTAACGCCTTCTGCCACTGTTCTTTTGTAACCCGGAGACAAGCTGTGTGTGATTAGGACATCATTACTGTCCTAAGCAATCATTACTGTCGGAGCCGATGAAAAGAAAATCAATGGACACGTCATTTTGTTCCCTCAACGTCTTTCAATCAGTCCTATAAGCATCAGAGGCTTTATGTGGTGCAGCCACACACTACTCTAAATCGATAGTCATTTAGCGAAGTGATTGAAGAATTCAGATTTCTAGATCTAGAACAAAAAGCCTTTGAACAGCATCTCTGAAATCCATCCCACATCATCCTCACTGTTCAATAAACATAATAAACATATAAACACAGCCTTGCTGAGTGAGTGTGAAGCCAGCACATGGAGATAACCACGATACAGATAAACTTTTTCAAACTTCGAAATATTTCAATATTCTCTGGTCTCGGAAGTTGTGTATTGTTATTTGTGCAGTGTTTGCACCAGGCTGGGCATCAGAGTGTTTGCACCAGGCTGGGGTATCACAGTGTTTGCACCAGGCTGGGATATCACAGTGTTTGCACCAGGCCCAGGGCATCACAGTGTTTGCACCAGGCCCAGGGCATCACAGTGTTTGCACCAGGTGGGGCATCACAGTGTTTGCACCAGGCTGGGGCATCACAGTGTTTGCACCAGGCTGGGGCATCAGAGTGTTTGCACCAGGCTGGGGCATCACAGTGTTTGCACCAGGCCCAGGGCATCACAGTGTTTGCACCAGGCCCAGGGCATCACAGTGTTTGCACCAGGCTGGGGCATCACAGTGTTTGCACCAGGCCCAGGGCATCACAGTGTTTGCACCAGGCCCAGGGCATCACAGTGTTTGCACCAGGCTGGGGCATCACAGTGTTTGCACCAGGCCCAGGGCATCACAGTGTTTGCACCAGGCTGGGCATCACAGTGTTTGCACCAGGCCCAGGATATCACAGTGTTTGCACCAGGCCCAGGGCATCACAGTGTTTGCACCAGGCCCAGGGCATCACAGTGTTTGCACCAGGCTAGGGCATCACAGTGTTTGCACCAGGCCCAGGGCATCACAGTGTTTGCACCAGGCTGGGGCATCACAGTGTTTGCACCAGGCTGGGGCATCAGAGTGTTTGCACCAGGCCAGGGCATCACAGTGTTTGCACCAGGCCCAGGGCATCACAGTGTTTGCACCAGGCCGGGGCATCACAGGCCGGGGCATCACAGTGTTTGCACCAGGCCCAGGGCATCACAGTGTTTGCACCAGGCTGGGGCATCAGGGGGCATCACAGTGTTTGCACCAGGCTGGGGCATCAGGGGGCATCACAGTGTTTGCACCAGGCCCAGGGCATCACAGTGTTTGCACCAGGCCGGGGCATCACAGGCCGGGGCATCACAGTGTTTGCACCAGGCCCAGGGCATCACAGTGTTTGCACCAGGCCCAGGGCATCACAGTGTTTGCACCAGGCTGGGGCATCAGGGGGCATCACAGGGGGCATCACAGGACTCTACTCACCCGTCCACGTCCTTCTCCGGGGCCACGGCGTTGGTCACCTTCTCCGTGTCGATCTTGTGGACGGAGTCCAGGGGCAGCTGGACGATCAGACCGTGGACCGAGGAGTTCTGGTTGACCTCGGTGATGCTGTGCAGGACCTGCGAGGACGACGCGGGAGGAGGTTGAGACACGAGGAGAGTTCAAACAACAACCACACACTTCCCAGAAGCCCCCTCACCTCGTCTTCTGTGGCAGACTTGGGGAGTCTCAGGTGAGTAGCATTTATCCCGATCTAGACGCAAGAGAAAGAGACTGTTAAAACCACGTCTGTTAACGCATACCAGATGGGAAAACACGGCGTGGTGGGTGGTAAATCTATGATGATGATTTGCACTGAATTGAGGATAATGTGTATATTGTTAAACAGCTACAAATATCAGAAAGCATTACCTCAGCTGCAGCTTTCAGCTTCATGCTGATGTAGAGATTTGAATCATCTCTGTCTCCCACCTGCCAATACAGAACGAACCCCTTTCATTCCAGTTCACCCCCACAATCAATGAACAAGTGAGTGTCAGATTTGCCTTTCACAGTTGTTTTAATCATTCCAGTTTTAAATACAATGTGGTACAAGTCTAACAGATTACGTTCTCCACCAGTCAGGCTAAGGACAGAAGAAATTCACGACTAAGACAAAAACACACAAATATTCAAAACCTTACCTGCCGACCGTCTGAACAAGCAAGTTGTAAGAAAACACATAGGCATGATAAGATAAGACCTTAAAATAACGACATCAGTCTTGCACATGATCAGACAACGACGCCCTTCTTGTCCTGACCTGTAGCACGACCAGGCCTGGTCTGAAGTTGGGGTCCTGCTTCTTCATCTGCTCCACATCCTTCTTCAACCTCTCTCTCACCTGGCTGAACACAAGACACATCCAACGGAATGTTTAGATTACGTAAAGCTCAAAAAAGCGCTCAAATTAATGCAAATACATGTCGGTCGGGCGCTATGCACGCTCAAATTACCTTTTGAGGTCTCTATTTATACTCGCATCAAAACGATACTCGGACCTAGGTTTGGGCAAAGCCCCTAATGTTTACAATGTCTGGCTCCGCCCCTGCCAACCACCACAAATAGAATCTTGAAGAATAGAATCTCAGAATTCTGAGGGAAACACTGGGGTATGTTCCAGACATGGAATCTTAATACAACACTGAGCTAAACCCACGACCACTGAAATACATCTGCAGTGTTTAGACAGATCCTCTAGGGGGGTCATTTCAGCATGTCGCCTCTTCGGCTTCTTTTATTCTGAATAATTGAAGCATTAGAGATGTAATTAGCACCAGCCTGGATGCACATAGTTAGGAGTGAGCTCACAGGTGATGGTGCACTCAGATACAGCACACAGTTAGGAGTGAGCTCACAGTTGATGGTGCACTCAGACAGCAGCAGTACTGACAGTAAACACTGGTGGAGTGGCTGGACAGCAGCCAAGTCATACAGATAAGGGTCAGAGTAACTGATCTCAACCAATCACAACCTTCTGAAGATAGGAGGGAGATTCACGTAAACTGACTGACTTCAAAACAACTAGGCTACTCTTTAACAGCATCAGTGATGACTATGCAAACTTGTTACCGTGTAGAAATATAAGATTTCTATTGAATCGCATACTATTAAAGCTGATACACATTTCCACAACTTATCTCATCAAATATCCTGGTGCCTTTTATATATATATATATATATATATATATATATATATATATTATTTGTTTTGTTTGTTATTATTATAGTGTGATAGTAACACTAAGAATAGCAGACTTCTACAACAAATATTTCTGCATGTTAGATGGTAAACCAAGCTTGTGATAAAGTGAGAAGATCAATCAATTTGCACACATCAGGAATGTCTGCATGCAAGTCATTTGTCTTAGATGTCCCTGTGGGATTTAATCAAGGCTCCTTAATGATTGTCATGCTCTTCTCCTGCATCACGTGACACTACTGTCAGACAACACGCTGGCCTGCACGTCTTCAATCACCAAGAGAGAGACACAGGGACACTATTCTTTTCAAATTAGAGAATATGAGTTTCTACTTTAGCAGAATAAAGTTACACAACAAGCTGACAGTGATTCTAGATCAGCTGGATACGTTGTGGAGATAGGCCTAGTCTTCTATCAGACTTCATGTCCACTGATTCTAGATCAGCTGGATACGTTGTGGAGATAGGCCTAGTCTTCTATCAGACTTCATGTCCACTGATTCTAGATCAGCTGGATACGTTGTGGAGATAGGCCTAGTCTTCTATCAGACTTCATGTCCACTGATTCTAGATCAGCTGGATACGTTGTGTAGATATGCCTAGTCTTCTATCAGACTTCATGTCCACTGATTCTAGATCAGCTGGATACGTTGTGGAGATATGCCTAGTCTTCTATCAGACTTCATGTCCACTGATTCTAGATCAGCTGGATACGTTGTGGAGATAGGCCTAGTCTTCTATCAGACTTCATGTCCACTGATTCTAGATCAGCTGGATACGTTGTGTAGATATGCCTAGTCTTCTATCAGACTTCATGTCCACTGATTCTAGATCAGCTGGATACGTTGTCCTTATCTTCCACACAACAGCGACTGCTGGCTGCTCTGTACCTGGTGTATCAAGCCATCTGTGCCACATTCCTCTGAGGACAGAACCCTAAAGAGTTGTACTCTGATCAAGGACACAGTGTCGCCTCTCTACAGCTGTTCTGCTACATAGAGCACTTTACCTAGAAGAGGTCAAAGGGCACATGGTTAGCCTCCCATTCTGCTAGGTCAAAGGGCAACTAGTTAGCCTCTCATACAGGTCAAAGGTCACCTGGTTAGCCTCCCATACTGTAACACACCTCTTTCTCTACAACACACACAAACACAAACACACTACACACCAAATGCCAACAGATGAGTTGTTTGACGTCTGACTGAAATACTCAAACAGCTTTCATTCATTCAACTTCTGAAATAATTGTATCACATATATGGAAAACCGTTTCCCAACACCAAAACAAATTGATTACATAATAAAGTTACCACTTGAGGTCACTGTTTGCGCTAGGGACACACATTGATAGTTTATTAATGTAGCTAATTTACAGAAGTGAAAAGTTTAATCGCCAGTGGCAGAGCAGTGGGTTGCAACTTCCAGATGAGTCAACTTGTTCTTTTTAAAGTATTCTGAAGATGTCAGAATATAGAAATATAGAATATTGGCATATATCCAAAACTGGGTTGAAAACTTTTCAACTGACAAAACTTCACTTTCTGTAACACTGATTTGACAAACTAACAACAACTGGTTTACCACGTGAGCTACTCTGATAATTGCAGTGAAATTCAAAATCTCATGTTGTGCACAGTGCAGTTAATTTAAACCATGCATAGTGCACGTGGCTGTACTGTATACCATTACATGTGCTAGAAGCACAACAAAGTCACGATTTAAGTGTATCTAATTGGGCAGAATATATTTGCATTAACGTTAGCTAACGACTAATTTAACTGTTTCATGCTAAATGTGTAGCAAGTTGATATGCATGCAGAGATTTTGCAAAACTGACGTGCTGACAGTCACACAACAATCCAAACTACTTTTACAGCAAAACAATTTTTTACTTACGCTGAAACTTCTTTGCCACTAATTATTTGGGCTGGCATCGTTAGGCCTTGATGTTCGAGATTGACAGTGCAGCAGACAGTTATCCAGCACGGCTTGGATTCCTCCAGCAGAAGCAAGGTGGTTGAATAGTTATACTTCGTAGGGACGAGAGTAGCAAGTTACGCTACGGAGAAATCAGACCTCCAGCCTCAATAAGGAACGTCATTTCCGGTTGAGGACTTCCACACTTTTTTCAAAATAAAAGTCGCTAAACTACTATACTTTCGATCCGGGGAATAAAAAAGTGAGATGGGTGATGGAGTGTTTGGGTCAGAGTGTTTCGGTCATAGTGTTTTGCAGGAGGCGAGAAGGCAGCAAACCCCGGCGTTCAACTCCCTCTAGCGGCGGACGTCGGGAGTCAAGCAATGCATCGAAATTGCCCATCCGGGCGAAGCCACAACTAGCCAGCTAGCTAGCAACGGTGTACTGATCGTTATTTTTCTAGCTAGCTGGTGGTGATCATCAGTCATTTTAATAAACAAATTTAACACATTGTAAATATACGGACGTCGATCTACTGGTCTCTGTGGGCAAGAGTGGTACCAGCGAGATGGATCAGTGACTAAGTGGTTTTATTCGGAAGACTGGGTGGAGGATCCGGGGTCCGAAGGTTGACTGGTGTGTTGTGGGTAAGCCGTTTACATCGACTAGCAAGCTAGGCTAACAACAGAGATGCATCCACCTTCATAATTTTTGATAGCTTTCAACGATGGCTAGCTAGAACTAGCTCTTTGTTGTGTGTTGTTAGACTATCTGTCAGGGTCTAGTTACCTTGACTTGCCAGGTAATACTCTTTATCATTGGAATAACTAGCTATCTATCTAACGACGTAGCTAAAAGCCACATATAACATTACGATTGGCATGTAGATTTGGCCTGGTTGAAATGGTCGTTGTGTTACAGCGACGTTTGTTAGCTATAATCTAGCTAGCAGAAAATGGGTGTGTACGCGCGTTCGCTAATAGTAAATGGCTTGATAAAATACTTCATTTTCATTATTTAAAACAAATCTCATGCTAGCTAGCTAAGTAGCTCCTTAACGCTACCTCGAGGTTGTGGGTGACGATTATGCAAAATTATAGCTATACATATAGCATAGCTTGTTAGTAGCTGTATAAAGGCAGCTAAAGACTGTGTTGCGTTAACATTAAACTAGACAACAGCTAGAGTTAACGTTAGAAACTAATAATTCGCATTATTCCGGATTGAATATAGCTAGCTAGCTATCAACCATGCAACGCCAGGCTTAAAAGGTGAATTATTTTAGGCATAGGTGTAATGATGCATTACAAATGCTATCAGCAACATGTTGTTCTATGAAAGAGTTGTTTCCGTGTATTTGTAAATATAGCTAATTTATAGCGTACGTATCGCCTTTGTCAAGCAGTGCCAGCCTTGAACGATCAGTACGTGTGGAGTTATAATTGAATTGTGCATTTAAGTGTTCTGACATGCCATGGAAACAATATCTTCCTGTCATCCTAGGTTGAGCTGGTTCTGCTGTAGGGGAAGTGAAAGATGTGCCATGGAATGTTAGAGGCTACGATAAAGGCCTTGGGGCCCCACACTTCAGCTAACAGACGGCACCTATCTCTACTGCTAATCCTAACAGTGGTCTCCACTGGACACGCGTCAGGTAAGAGCGACATCTAGAATCACGGGATTGTGATCGAGTTGAACACAAGAACTTCAAATGCCTCTCTGGTTACTGCCGTGTTTAGTGCCATGCACCTGGCTTCACTTTGGAAGTGGGAGGGATGATAGCATATGTTCAACCCACCTGTTGCCTCAACACGCTGATACAATAGTCAGTTGCACTGCACCTTTGTGTTGTGTCCTCGCACACTCTCCCAGTCAGAGCTGAGGAGAAAAAGATGTTAGAGAAGTGGGCGTGAGGCAATTGATATGATGTTCTTTCAATCTCTCGACCTTGCTCCATCTCTCTCTCTCTCTCTCTCTCTCTCTCTCTCTCTCTCTCTCTCTCTCTCTCTCTCTCCCTCCCTCATCCTACTCAGCTCCCGCTGGCTGTGTGACTCATGACTGTTGCATAAGCCTCAGAGCGCTCCTGTTGAGTGGGTATTCAAGTAAACCCACTCAAGATGAAGCAATGCCCTCAGCATTGTGGTTGACAATAACAAACCTCCTACAACCTGCATGTGTTAACAAGAAGCCTTCAGCTTCCTGGTGTTGAGAATGAATAAGCCTTTCAATAACTGAAGATGAAAAAAGTCACCCCATAATTAACGATACGTTAGTCATTTGATGCTGAAATCATATACATTCAAATTGTTGTGCTACCAGTATATGTTTTGTTTTAGGTTTACACCCAATGAAATCAGATCTATTTGTGCGTTCCTTTTTAAAAGCAGTGCCACAGAGGGCTTCACATACGCCCATACAACTCCACCTAAACCAGCCTAAACCCTCAAGGAACACCAATATTAGTATAACCCCATAACCATGAAGCTCTGTGTCTTCCCCTCCAGGATGTGTTCGTCCGTACATGGTCCAGAACAGCTGGGTGAACCTGACGGAGACCAACCGAGGCAGCATCCCTGTGGGCACGGTGCTCCAGTACAGCTGTGACCCGGGCTACCTGGCTGACGGGCCCTCCACCATCACCTGCTCCCCGCTGGGCCTGTGGTCTGCAGACGCCCCCCGCTGCATCCGCAGCGATGGTGAGGACCCGCCCCTCACGCTCACTAGAGGCCCTCACCCCTCACACTCACTAGAGGCCCTCACCCCTCACACTCACTAGAGGCCCTCGCCCTCCTCAGGCCTCACTAGAGGCCCTCGCCTCACTAGAGGCCCTGGCCCCCCCTCAGGCCTCACTAGAGGCCCTGCCCCCCCCCTCAGGTCTCACTAGAGGCCCTGGCCCCCCCTCAGGCCTCACTAGAGGCCCTCTCCCCCCTCAGGCCTCACTAGAGGCCCTGGCCCCCCCTCAGGCCTCACTAGAGGCCCTGCCCCCCCCCTCAGGCCTCACTAGAGGCCCTGGCCCCCCCTCAGGCCTCACTAGAGGCCCTCTCCCCCCCTCAGGCCTCACTAGAGGCCCTCTCCCCCCCTCAGGCCTCACTAGAGGCCCTGGCCCCCCCTCAGGCCTCACTAGAGGCCCTCGCCCCTCAGGCCTCACTAGAGGCTGGGTTATAGTAGATATGTAGATGCAGTGATGGTGCACTAAGACACACCTGTTTTCTGAGTGGGTGATGTGCTGCTTTGAGAGAGTGCACTTTCTTTGGTTGGTCTTACCCTTGTGGGGTGAAGTCCTTGAAAGGCATCTTAAGTCTGTGTTGTCCTCGCTCCAAAACGGGCAGCGGAACTCATCCGTTCTAATTATACTCATCCTGTTCTAGTTGTGTGCTAATGGACTGAAGCACAGTGCAGGTTTGCAGTAGTGGTGGTTGACGATGCTGTTTCCTGTTCAGTGTGGTTGACGATGCTGTTTCCTGTTTAGTGTGTCTTCCTCCTGTGGAGCCAGAGAACGGGGGCTTCTCCTGCCACCCCGCCCCCTGCCGCCGCCTGACCCACGGCACTGTCATCGAGTACTTCTGTGACGAGGGCTTTGTCATGAAGGGGGACTACAAGTACCTGACCTGCCAGGATGCTCAGTGGGACCTGCCCATGCAGATCAGCTGCGTCAGCCAAGGTGGGGCTCTCCTCTAAGGGGTTCTAAAATACCTGTAAGATAACATGGATAACACTACGTCGTCAAAACGTAGGGATGACCGTGAGCTGATGATCATCAAATAAAATGTGATTTGTACAGCCCTTTTAACAAGCGATGTCAGAGAGGGCTTCACATACGCCCACAGAACTGCCCCTCAGCCAACCTAAACCCTCAAGGAAGACATGGACAAACTCCCAGTAAAAGTAATTGAGGAAAAATGGCAGAAACTATCTCTAGTACTGATCTGGATGTTGTCTCCTCTCCCAGGGTGTGTGAGGCCCTTCCTGATCCAGCACGGCTCGGTCCACCTGGCAGAGCCGGCCCGAGGCAGCATCCCTGTGGGCACGGTGCTCCAGTACAGCTGTGACCCGGGCTACCTGGCTGACGGGCCCTCCACCATCACCTGCTCCCCGCTGGGCCTGTGGTCTGCAGACGCCCCCCGATGCATCCGCAGCGATGGTGAGGACCCGCCCCTCACGCTCACTAGAGGCCCTCAGGCCTCACTAGAGGCCCTCGCCCCTCAGGCCTCACTAGAGGCTGGTTTATAGTAGCTATGCAGATGCTGTGATGGTGCACTAAGACGCACCTGTTTTCTTTTTTTAAACTCTATTCTGTCTGCTCTTGTGTGATCTCTCTTGCTCCATCACTTGTTCTCTCTCTCTCTCACTCTTTATCTAGTTTGCTATTTCTCACTCATGTCCACAACCCCCCCGTGTCCTCGTGTCTAGAGGGTTCCTCCTGCCGTCTGACGGGTCTGTCTTGTTCCCCTGTTCAGTGTGTCTTCCTCCTGTGGAGCCAGAGAACGGGGGCTACTCCTGCCACCCCGCCCCCTGCCGCCGTCTGACCCACGGCACTGTCATCGAGTACTTCTGTGACGAGGGCTTCATCCTGAAGGGGGACTACAAGTACCTGACCTGCCAGGAGGGGGGCTGGGACGGCCCCATGCAGATCAGCTGTCTCCTGGACCAAGGTACAGAACACACATACTGTTGATAAATGTTGATTGATGTTGATTGATGTGGATGTTGATTGATGTTGATGAATGCTGATTGGCCTGCTGGGTTCCGCAGAGCATAACCCGGCGTTGCCGTTGGGGATGCCCACCCTGTCCATCGTGGCGTCCACAGCCAGCTCGGTCGCCCTCCTCCTGCTGCTGGTCGTCCTGTTCGTCCTGCTGCAGCCCAGACTCAAGTCCTTCCACCACAGCCGGTAAGGGGCCTCGAAACAAACGCACCCCTACCTCTGTCACCTGTATCTGGGACACAGTACAGGCTGTAGTGAGCTGCACCTGTGTGTGTGTGTGTCTGGAGGGTGTGTGTGTGTGTGTGTGTGTCTGGAGGGTGTGTGTGTGTGTGTGTCTGGAGGGTGGGTGTGTGTGTGTGTGTGTGTGTGTGTCTGTCTGGAGGGTGTGTGTGGTAGTTCTGACAGGTTTTAATTCTCACTCTTCTCGTTGGTCGCTGGTCCAGGCGTGAGCATGGTGTGTCAGGCCAGCCAGTGTCCATCATGGTGGAGGGGGTGCAGGTGACCTTGCCCTCATACGAGGAGGCTGTCTGTGGAGGAGGAGCTCCAGTGCCCAGCCTCAACGGGCCTCACCTCCGAGGCCCGGGTCCAGATCGTCCTCTCTGAGGGCCAGCCAGACACCCAGGACCTCCGCCCCCCCCTGCTTCTCCCAGCACTCAGAGATGGTGGTGGTCCATCCTGTGCCCTCCTCCTCTTCCTCCCCCTCCTGCTGGACGGAGCATGCAGCCTCTCCCTCATCCCCACCCCCACTCAGGAGGCTCTCCTCGGGCAGCGAGCAGCACAGCATGCCCCTCCTGGAGGCTGACATGGACTTCTCAGACGGTAGGTCTTCCAGCACGTCCAGTCACACCAGACAGAAGGAGACAGCCACACAGGGATGTTGTTTAACCCTACCATCCCTCTTGTCTCTGCAGATATGCCTTTGTTAAAAGAGGTTTGAGGCTACCTGCAGCCTCTCTGGGCCTCCCCCACTGCCCCCGGAGACGCTGCCCCCCCGGCCTCTGCCCTACGGGGTCCGGCCGGCCTCGGCCCCAGCCCTCCACGATGCAGCTGCTGCCAACACTGAGCGCTCTCAGAGCTGAGGGGAGCCCCAGCACAGGCAGGACTGACGGAACAGCCGCCATGTGTACATACATGCTTAAAACATTTTCTAAGGACTCCTTATTATGTACATCTGATGTCTTGACACATCAGTTTGACCTGTTGGCTGTTGGCTTAGGTTTTAAATGGTTGTAATCCCGTCAGGAAAGAAGAAAAGATTCATTCGAGCATTTCGACAGGTTTGCTGTTTATCCGTTATCATGTTGTCCATTCGTGTTCTGTGATTCATAATGTAAACACGTTTTCATCACTAATTCACTCTCGGATGATATTGTCACACAAGCCTCACGTTAGGAATGATGCACGAAGGCCACACCCCCTCAGCCAGTCTCCTCCTCCTCCTCGTGAGATGAGGACGAAGGCCACGCCCCCTCAGCCAGTCTCCTCCTCCTCCTGAGACGAGGACGAAGGCCACGCCCCCTCAGCCAGTCTCCTCCTCCTCCTGAGACGAGGACGAAGGCCACGCCCCCTCAGCCAGTCTCCTCCTCCTCCTGAGATGAGGACGAAGGCCACGCCCCCTCAGCCAGTCTCCTCCTCCTTGTGAGATGAGGATGCTATCCTTCCACCACTCTGCTTTTTGGGCTTTTCACATTTCTGAACCCTTTAACTTCATCCAGTGAGGTCACGTGTTCCCCCTGTTCACTACGTGGTGTTCTGTGTTCCTAGTCTCCTCACTGTGGCTGGAGGGTCCTCATCCACACACTCTCCCTCCTCCCTCCCCACGGCCTTAGAGATCCACTTCTATGCACAAGTACTGTTAACAACAACATTCATTGGTTGAACGATTTTCTTAATTTTAAATGAATGTCAACTTTTAGCCTCCTCGGCTTTTAGTGATGTAACAATTTTGAGCTTCGTCAGACGAGCTGCGCGTACACCTGAAGATATTGTAGAATTTATTTATTCAGGTTGTTGAAATTCTGTTTTAATTAAGTATAGATAGGAACACAAAATTTGAGTATTTAATATATTCGAGTCCTGAATGCTGTTGATCAGCCGTGGGTTTTTTCGATGCTTCCAAAAGGTTTGGAAAAGGATGTTGTTAGACGGGTCTGTAAACATTTGTAGACCTCGGCACGTATGTCATTTGAGACCGTAACATTTATTTGGTTAATCGTACAATAAAAAGCAGGTAATTATTGTACTGAGGCTTGGTGTTGTCTGTGAGTTGCCTGGTTTCCTTTGGGACTGAGCAGTGCATTTTGTGTCGAGATTGTATTTTAATATTGTGTACAAAGTTTTAAGTTAATTTAACACTGTATATACCCTGTAATAATTAGATTAAACATGATTTGAGGTGTGTAAGTGAGAAGCTTGAATTTGCACCTGCTGGTCGTCACCAGAGAATACTGTCTTGGACCAAACACTAGATGGCATTCTAAACAACTTCCTCATGGAATTATGTAATAATTTGGTACTATTAACATTTACAAGGTATTGTGAACATACAGTATAATGTAACTATATGATTTGGTGGTTTAAGAAAGTTTTATTACAAACATGAACATTTTCCAAACCGCAACAACTCTTAAGATATTCATATTTATAAACAATTTATGAATCTCTGGTGCCCTTTCCCGAGACATGTTTAAGTTGATGTATTCAATGTTGATAGGATTTGGTGTTCAATCATGTCAGAAGTAAAAAAGACAGCTGATATAGACATTTTATAGTTCCTCTGTGTCCATCCCTCATCATTTGCAGTGAGCATCATCATGTAGCAGCTTGGTTTAAAGCAGCCGTCTGCAGCCCTGATCCTCAGTGACCCCCTGTCCTGCATGTTTCAGATGTTTCCCTCTTCCAGCACACCTGATCTTAAATGACTAGTCGTTACCGGGCTTCTGCTGAGCTCGATAACGACCCATTCATTTGAATCGGGTATGTTGGAGCAGGGAAACGTCTAGAAGATGCAGGACGAGGGGGCTTCGAGGACCAGTGTTGCAGACCGCTGCTTAAAGGTAGTATCGTAGTACACTGCAGACGCAGCTTTAAAGGAGTATCGTAGTACCACTGCAGTGTTGCAGACCGCAGCTTTAAAGGTAGTATCGTAGTACCACTGCAGACCGCAGCTTTAAAGGTAGTATCTTAGTACCACTGCAGACCGCAGCTTTAAAGGTAGTGTCGTAGTACCACTGCAGTGTGCAGCCTGAACATGGGTGTGCTGTGGCAGGACTGAGTGAAGCGTGTGGGCACAGCAGCTGCCCACCAGGGGGTTCAGTTTGGATCCACCTTCACAGTCTGAGCTGTTCTCTCCACCGCTGGTGTGTGGGTGGCGGGTCGGATGCCCTCTGGGTCCTAAGTTCCCTGGGTGTGGGTGATGGGGCCCTTGTTCTGTCAGCCCTAGCGCCCTCGGGGGCCTACGTTCCCAGGACTTTGAGCTGAACCTTTAAGGCAACTTCACCTCCTGCAGCTTCCCATCCACTGCCAGGTACACCGGCTTGGCTGAGGGACAGAAAGAAAAACACAGGATTTGGAGTGAACTGAAAGTGATGGTATGTAGTTTATTTTCCCTCCGTGTGCAGGGTGTTGTTGGAGCTGTTTGGTACACGGTTCATGGTGCAGAGCTCTCCCCCCGTGTCCCCCTGACAGCAGAGCTCTCCCCCCGTGTCCCCCTGACAGCTGTGGCTCTTACCCTTAGCCTTCGGCTTGAACGCGTGGTAACATCTGAAGAGGAGGATGAACAGCAGGGCCTCTCCTCCCTGGAAGATGATGTAGATGAGGGGGAACAGATACAGGGGTCCGATGACCTCAGGGGCGAAGGCCACCTTCAGGATGGTGGAGCACAGCTGGATGTTCTGACAGCCCGTCTCCACCGCTATGGTTCTTCTGCATCTGGGGAGTCGGGGAGTTGTTTGGTCGTCAAACGTTTTGGGTCAAAAGTTTCAGGGTTGAAATCGATTTAAATTCGACAAGAGGGGGATATACAGTGTCAGATTCCACTCTTTCCTCAGTTGGGTGCAGCCCTATGAACACTTACTTGTGATCAACCTTGAAAGACAGTTGACAGGAAGTACCCCATCAGGTAGCCAATCAGGGGCATCAGAGCAGCTGCAGCCATCAGCTTGGGTGAGAGCACCACCCACACTGTTCCACCAATGGTGATGCCCGACATCACTCCGATGGCCACAGAGGCCACCAATAGGATGCTTAGACCGACCTGCGAAGGATCGACTCCAAT
Organism: Mallotus villosus; assembly: GCA_903064625.1. Lineage (NCBI taxonomy): Eukaryota > Metazoa > Chordata > Actinopteri > Osmeriformes > Salangidae > Mallotus > Mallotus villosus. The sequence goes on along the minus strand of CAEFZP010002714.1, from coordinate 28,766 downwards.
CAAACACCGTTTACCCATAAACCCATCAAATCTGATTTTGTACACGGCAGGACCATGGAATCTCACCTTGGTGATGATCGGAGAGTAGTTTGGTTTGTGGTGGTTGATGGCTATGCCGATGGCACATGGCACCAAGGTCATGAGGAGAGCTAAGGTGATGCCAGTGTAAGGAACAGCATTTTCTAGATTGTTGAACCCTTGGCAGTACAGGAAGAGAAGCAGAGGCATCATACCCAGGGCCGCGACGGTGGAACATGTTGTCATGACGATGCTGTGGAGGGGGGGGGGAAGGGTCAAGATAGAGACAACAACATTTGATTGCAGGTGGAAACACAGCAATCTCAAGACAAACCATGGGAATTACCTTAGGTTCATATCCCCCTTGAGAGCCAGGGCAAAGATGTTAGAGAGGTTCCCCCCCGGACAGCACCCACAGATCAGCACAGTCACAGCCTCGATGGGCTCCAGCTGGAAGACCTTGGCCAGGCTGAAAGCGGTGAGGGGCATGATGCCAAACTGGGCCACCACCGCGATAGCCACCCCTTTAGGCTTCAGGATGTGGTTCTTGATCTTGGAGATCTCCATGGTGCAGCCCAGGGAAACCATGGTGATGAAGAGGATGACGATGGTGATTCCGCTGATGGCCATGTCCATGACTGGTGAGAAGGGGGACTTGAAACCAGAGGTGACGTTGTGTGTGACATTGTCACCTCTCCAGACGCCATAGCTGTCTGTGTAAAGTCCCTCGGTCTGGTTCATGGTGCCGTTCATCCCCAGTCTGAACGCGTGATGCTCTCACACTGCTCACACCTTAGGTGGGATGGTAGGAAACAAAGCAATAACAAGGTACGTTACGTGGATTAATCCTTGTGCTGCCTTATGAGGTCACAATGACCCGAAGGTTCTCAACGACCCATCATTCTGCTGCGACAATTTTACCCAGTACAAAAACAAATAAAAAGCATTTTCTTTTAACATTTGCACTGTGGGGGGGTGTGAGACAGCCCAACGGTTAAAAGAAAATGCTTCACTTTATTTTTGTATGAGGTAAAGTTGTCACAACACCTGGGGGAGTCACAATGACTGAAGGGTCACAATGACCCGAAGATAACGCAAGGGTTAAGTGACTGTTTGATCATTGCTGATCTCAATGGATCTCATGGGAGGATTGGAACTTCCTATAAATGTGTACCATTGTCACTCAGTTGCAATCAGACTGCATTGTGACCATTCATGGCCTTTGGTGTTTCAGAGAAGTAACGTAAAGTTCCCTTGTGACTTTCAGCTGGTTCAAGAGCTCAAAAGATTGATCGTTCGAATGTTCTATTTACTGAGATACTTTTGGATGGATGCATAGATTTAATAGAAATACTTTATGAAAATCTGTTTTTAAAAGTATGTCACATACAAGTTTCTTTTAATTATAATTGTGTAAATGTAACTGAATTAAATATGTTTTATTATCTGTCCTAAAACAAGCTTAAGTGCGTCAAAAACTGGAGGTATCAAGAGTCAGGTTGATCTTATCTGTCTCCCAAAAAGGTTTTGGTCTTTCACTTGAAAGACTTGGAATATGTTTTACAATGTTTATAACTTCAGTCTTTAGGGAAGTTAATACAACTGTCATTGTTAAGTTAAAGCCATTAATTGAGCAAAATTAAGATAAGCAACATACAAAACTATAACAAATTTAACTATATAGAAAATATCCCTTGCAAGACAGAAGTGTATAAAGTATAGTCTTACCTTCATTGTGTAAAAGTTTGTGATGTTCCAGTTTGTCAGTTCAACAGAGGCTCTCTGTTTCTCTCACTCTTTCTTTGATACTCACATCTCTTCACCCCGCCTCACATTCCTCTCTCTCCGTCTCTCTCTCTCTCTCTCGCTCTCGTCTCTCTCTCTCTCTCTCTCTCTCTCTCTCTCTCGCTCTCCGTCTCTCTCTCCGTCTCTCTCTCTCTCGCTCTGTCTCTCTCTATCTCTCTCTCTCCGTCTCTCTCTCTCTTTCTCTCTCTCATCTAGCCACTTTGCTCTCTGGTAAGAACCCCAGTCACATGGTAGAGCAGTCATATGACAGGAGGAGAGGGGGGCATGCATGCAGGTATGAACACACTGCATGAATACTGCCGTATGAAACGTAGTATACGAGAAGATGAGACTACTTTACATTTCCCGTCTGTTTCGCCATCTTGGCATCATTATATTATTATTCAGTTCACTAGCAGAAGCAGCTCTGGAGAGCTAGGGTGCACATCCCCAGAGGTCCAGCAGAGCCTGCCTGGTCTCAATCTGCTGGACCAGAGAATCGTGGGAAAGCCCAGTTAGCATCTGATTGTGGGGACAGAGTGTAATTGTTGCCGTGGCACCGTAGAAGGCTTTTCATCTTGGCCTGAATTCATGCGCGTGTAAACAGGCATTCAATGAATATTACGCAACAAGCTAAGCTCAATGCTCCTGCCTGGCATTGCTGCCAGGCCTTTCAAAGGAGGCCTCAGAGAGTGGTCTCCCTGGAGACCAGAGACTCTTTAGCCACTCAGGACAGACATCGTGCCAGATTACTAAAGCTCTGTTGTCGATTCTTTGACCCAATCTCCAACAGTTTGTTACAGATTATGTCAAAGAGCCTAAATATGACTTAATCTTGTAGTTACTTATGTGAAGAGATTGTATGAAACGCACTTGAAAACCATACCCTGTCTTTTTGTTGTAGTGAAAATGCTAAATATGTTCATGGCACTTTCAAACTGGTCACGAATGGCAGTTAATCATAACAGGAGGCAGCAGATGGTTTTAAATTGGGAGTCATATACTTGAGGGAAAAAAGCTTCTTCTAGTCACTTAAAGTCCGTTTTTACTGCACTGTTGCTTTCATTCCAGAGATGAAAACGTCCAGTAATTGTTTTGTCTGTATTCACTGTCGGAGTTCTGTGTGCCTGGGTGCACATGCACGGCAACATCAGGAAACCAGTGTGTTCAGCTGGCAAATCATCCTGCGTGTCAGCTGATGCAGGGGGGCAGTTCACAAGACTGGTGTCCACAGGCAGTCCACAATTAAACCCTCACTGTGTTTTACTAGGAACTCGTGTTGCCCTTTCACCGTTTTAAAACTCACATAATTGTTAGACAGAGGCGCGATAAAACTACGGTATGCGAGATTGAAATTGTAAAAATATATATGAATTGTATTATGATGAATCAGTTACTAATTACCACCTAATGGTTGACTTCGGTTATTTAACTTTTTTCCATTTTCAAAGAGCTTGTCAAATTCTTAAACGTTTCTGGGGAATATTGTTCTATATCAAATTATTACAGAAATAGAACGAGGAAGCAACTTAAACTACACTTCCCACATACCACCTCGCTGCCACGCATGCGCTGTACACGTTGTAGTGTCCACGTGTAGACGAATCACGTGTAAGGAATGGTTCGCTCGTCATGTCTCTCCCGTGTAGCCAAGTCGCATAGTTGTTGATTTCATTTTTGGTCTCCAGTTGAGCTCATACTGTTAACAGCATTTAGTTTTATTTTCTTACACATCTTTTCGAAGAATGAGTGACAACGAAGACATCGATGTCGACAGTGACGTATGTGTTTATTTCTTTAGCCACGCGTGCAGTAAAAAACGTGGTTTTCACAGTTGAAATGCGCAAGCTAGCTAACATTAGCAAGCTAGCTGTCTGTGTCTCGGATCTGGTAGCTGTTTTCGTACCGTTTCTAGCAAGCTGGCTTCTAGAACAAGCGGCCCCCATTTAGCTTGCTACTATTATCTTAAATGACCTGGAAGATATTGGTAGCTACACGTTAACACACTTTGCGTTTTAGTAGCTAGGTAGCGTGAAAATTATACGTGAAATACCTACTTAACATAGAGAAGTTGGCTAGTTAGCTAGCTTCAATTACACATGTAAAATAACTACCGTGCCACAGCTAGTAGGGATACAAGCTTAGATAGTCCATCTGTTAGACCCGCTTACAGAGCCTAGCTATGTAGCTAGCTCTAGCTAGCTAACTTTCAAGGCTAATAATTGATAGCCATACAGTACAACTGATGCCCGGCAGCTACTATTAAACTGTAAGCTATTTAGTTATTGCTTGCTACTATACCTAGTCGACTTACAATAGTAGGTTACTTCAAGCTACTATAAACAAGGTCAATCTATAAATGCAGATCGTGAATGAGCTAGATAGCAAGCCATTTTACGAAATAGAACAAGCTGTTTGAAAGACCTGTTTTCTGTGAGGTGAAGTGCAATGGAGGTTGAAACGATTGTTACATTCTTCCAGTAGTCATGGCCGTGTGTTTTACTACATTGATTAGTTCTGAAAATGTACACATGAAAGGGTAATCCCATCCCATAAGCCTAAGCGCGCCCTAAATTTAGCATACTAGCGATACTAGCTCTATGGTTAGATCGTCAACATCACCCATTTCCTTGCTTTCGTTTCATACGTCTTCTCACACTAGTTAAGAACAGTGACAGACCAGATATAAACTAGTTCGGTAAGATCGTAACTCTGTGAAGGGTTTCCCTATTACGTGTAGCTAGTTAGCTTGCTGTGCATATTTCCGAGTCAGGTAATGCCATATAGGGCTCGCGGACCTGCTGTTTTGCCCTCTGTACTGTCAGTGATAGGAAATAATGCGCACCGTGTCCTTATTATACCAGTACTAATCACACATTTGTTTAGTTGCGCGACTCGCAAATGTTGACCGCTCACGTAAACACATATATTGGCAAACATAGGATGCAGTGAACCATGTGATTTCTTTTTTACATTTAAGAGCTGTTGGACTGTCATTTGATGAGTGTTGCCAACACAGAAGGTCTGTTTGTATTGTTAGTGATGGTCAAATTACAGCCTGTGTGTGTTGCTGTCCAATCTTTGACCTGCCTGGATTTTCCACCCCCCTCCCCCATTGTGATTAAGCTGGATCTCCAGCTCGGGATGAGGGTTATTGCTCCCTCTTATGTCATATTTTGTACTGCTTTACTCAGTTTGCCCCTCTTCCTATTCTAAAACAACTCAAAGCTTTTGTTATTGACTATAAAACACTGGTTGATATACTCATATTGTTTACATGTGTCTGTGGATTGTGAACAAAACAAAATTGTGTAATATTCTGCATCCTTTACTGTTCAGTTGAATGGTCATACATCCATTTATAGCATATAACTATTACATGTCCACTCTCCATTTCAAATGAAGATGTCATCTGGTCGCACGCCTTTCTTTTTTTCCATGACCAGTAAGCTGTGTCAAAATATGTTAACTGCTGTGCTTAATACCGTCTTATATATTTTTTATGTATGATCCCCGTTCAAGCCAAGCTGACTCCTCTCTGTGTGTTGCAGGCAGACAAACGGGCCCATCACAACGCACTGGAGCGCAAACGCAGGGATCATATCAAAGACAGCTTCCACAGTTTACGGGACTCGGTGCCTGCTCTGCAGGGTGAGAAGGTGAGTATCAGGTGCACAGCGTGGTGCGTCTGTCTGGTGCGTCTGTCTGGTGGCTGAGCGGTTCGGGAATTGGGCTAGTAATCAGAAGGTTGCCTGTTCGATTCTCGGCCTTGCCAAAATGACGTTGTGTCCTTGGGCAAGGCACTTCATCCTACTTGCTTTAGGGGGAATGTCCCTGTACTTACTTTACTGTAAGTCGCTCTGGATAAGAGCGTCTGCTAAATGACTAAATGTAAATGTAATGTCTGGGGGTAGTTTAGGAGGGTTTTGTTGTGGTGTTTTGATGGTTGGATTGTAAAAGAGCATGTGAGGATACACGTCATACAGTCTGCAGGCTGTTTCAGCACCCATGCACCAGCGCTCTATCTTTTTACATTGTGCTGAAAAGAAAACAAGCTAGCTCAGTCGAACTATTTAGAAAATGTGGTTATTTATTGGGGTGGGAATCTTTTGGTAACTCACGATTCGATTTTTTATCAAATTTCGATTCAAGATATGCTTACATTTGACTCCAGTTTGCTGTTTAGTGTTACTTGTTTCTATTTGACTGTGATAAGGAGTTAAGTGTTGAAGAAGAAAAAATCCCAATGCATCAAAACCTTGAAATGTTTTGTTTTTCTTGCAGTTTAGTAAACTCATTGTTATAAAAAAATACATATATATTTAAAAAATATATATAAATATAAAACACTTTTTTTTTAAAATTGATATGAATCGCTAGAAGACTAAATCGTCAAGACAAATGCGAATCTTCCCCCCCCCACCCCTAGTTATTTCCTCATTTTACAAAGGAGTCTGAACTTTTAGATGTATCTGTGTGTTATTTTATTGATAATCTCAGGGCATAAACACGATTTGGACATATAATATTAGGGTTCTTTTGCTTTCAAGCAATTTAGCTCAGCATTGTTCTCAATTGATTTACAGTTTGGACTTTAAAATTGGCTTTTATAACTATCTGGAATATGTTTTATTCTTTGTATTGTGTCCTAACCGTTTGGCTCGGCTGATTGATGAACATGTCAGTAGAATGATTGATTTGAGTGCGTAGAACCTGAAACTGTGACAATATTGGACTTAACGCAACATCGTCTCACGCCGCAATTTGTCATTTTTGCTGACAGCAATCTGTGAAACAGGCTTCCCGAGCTCAGATCCTAGACCAAGCCACAGAGTACATCCAGTACATGCGCCGGAAAAACCACACTCATCAGCAGGACATCGACGATCTGAAGAAACAGAACGCACTGCTGGAGCAGCAGGGTGAGTGTCTAGCCAGGGGCCTGGAGCTGGGCAAGAGGTCTCGCAAGGGACCACTGGGTAGGTAGAACCATTACTATGTTCAGTGTGGTGGTGGTAGTGACTGGAGTTGTGATGTTGGTGCTGTTGTGGAGAGACTAACCTGTGTCCTTGTGGTCCGTGGTGGGCTGGCAGTCCGGGCGCTGGAGAAGGCCAAGGGGAACACTCAGGTTCAGTCCAGCTACTCGTCACCTGACAGCAGCTTGTACACCAACCCCAAGGGGAGCGCCGTGTCAGCGTTTGATGGAGGCTCAGACTCCAGCTCCGATTCGGAGCCAGAAGATCCGCCCACCAGGAAGAAGCTACGGGTGGAGCCTAGCTAGGCCCCCCCACCCCCCAGAGACTCTCTTCCTCCTCCTCCTCCTCCTCTTCCTCCTACCTGACAGCTGTCTCTCCAGCCTTCCCACGCCAGTCCCGCTGGTGATGTCAGAGAGGTTCTGTATACCACGTGCTTCAACCTTTCTCCTCACCTGGCTAGCGTCCTGTCACTCCTGTGGCCCCGCAACAACCCTCAACACCCCTCAAGTGAGGCAGCTCTGCAGTTCTGAAGGACTTTATGCTTTTATAACCTCATAACCGTTCATAATCAAATGTGGATGCGACAAGGTGTACTGCTTTAGTTTAGCTACAATTAATGCCCCCGATTTGTTTTGAAAAACTTAAACGAACCTGTTCAAAGAGTTTGCTGACACTTACACACAGGCATTTGACAAATTGTCCTTTGAAATAGTTTACCTTTTTAATATTTGTACTTTTCCACGAAAGAATGTGAAGTTGCTTTGGAAAAAAATACATGTTATGCTACCCTCCTGAGTCAGTGTAGTTGGCAGAAGATTTTGTCTTTAAACTATTTGTGTAATCAAATCCCTATATTTAAAGTGATAGATCGAAATGTATTTCTTATCCCTCATTGTATATTGGTGTTTAGCTTGAGATTGATCAATTGGCAAAAGTGGATTAACATGTTGGCTTCTCTTAATATATATATTCTCACTTGGCAGGTTCAGCTGTTCCTTTTTTGGTTTTCTAAGGAATGGGGATATTACACAAAAAAGCTAAAAGATACTAAAGTTAATTTCCCAGATGGGTATGGAATGTTACACAGTGCAGTTGATGGGGATTGATTTATTTTGTGAAAGAAAAAAAAATGTCCATATCAGTGTGTAGGACAGAACGGTATACTCTTAAATGTTGTCAAATCTACATAGAAAAAAAACTCTGGAAGTGTTTGCCTGTCCTGGGAATGTTTGTTTTTCAATTTTACAGAGGTTAATTAAGTGTGTACTATAGATATATTTGTTTATTCCATTCCATGGAAACTACAGGTATGTTGTACATACTGCCAACAATTGTCTTGCAAGTTGAGGCATACCTTTACTATGAGACTATAAATAAAAACTATTTTATCCTTTTTGTTCATTTGGATTTGAACTTGTGAAGAAAGATCTGTGTAAATTGAAAATGGCAACTGATGTACGGCTACTGCAAATGACAACTGTCATACAATTACATACGCAAGCGTGTCATGTTGAGTTGATCTTTATACTCGCATGAAATAATAACTAGAGTAATACTGACATCACCTGATCCATGTGAGAAATTGTGAAATTATATTGCTATCAGTACGCTTTAGACTAAATACATGTGTAATTCATGAAAGTACAATGTGTCCCATACTATTATTTTGACATGAATGTAGAGATGAAGCGGAAACGGTAAGTCATTTTCAAATAATTCATCCCAAAAAAATATTTATAGCAAATTATTGATTATATGGACAATGACCCTGTATTTATCGTTCCTTACAGGACAGCTCAGTGGCGATAAACTTATGACCGCCCACCTAGAATCATGGCAGGTTCATTCCTAAATTTCTCAGGGAACAGCAAATATAGGAGCCACCGCCCCCATTCAAGTTCTCGATGATGCTAAGATGAGAAAACATTGGACAGAAAAGCCACGAGTAGGCTACCTTGGCTAATATGCCATTTGCGATACGCAAAAGTATTGTTAATTACACTATTTAGATGAACTATGGCTAAACAGTACGACGTTTTAGTGAGGTTGTTGATTCTTGGAGATTCGGGGGTTGGAAAAACATGTTTAATACGCAGGTTCACGGATAATGAATTTCACCCGTCGCATATTTCTACCATCGGTAAGAAAGATGTCCACTAGGCTGATCGCTAGGGTCATTCAGTTAATGAAACTTATGAACAGTATGTTTAACAAGTGACTAGCAAATGTGGATTCTTATGTTTTCTAATGCCAAAGATACAATTAGGCTACTACTTATTTACTTAAGTTCTGATCTTTACAAAGACACATGGTCTTTAAAAGTCACCTAAAATTCACAAAGGATCTGTCTTCAATTTTCCTTGTACTTTTTGAGTGTGTTAAGAGTAGGCACCGCTCTGAGACGTGTTAAGTGAGTCTTCCTTGTAATTACACCGCGGAGGAAGGGGCTCGTGGTTGAACAGGAAGTGATGGAGAGAATCCAATTCCTCCAATGTTTAATTTGACCACTCTATCATGTTTAAGTGTCTGCCGACTGGAACAAACATACACCACTTGTTTTTCACAATTTCTTCCACATAGTGAGCCATTGGTGGCCCAGTTAAAAAGGACTTCCAACTGTGGAGAAAATGAGGAGTGATTTATATTGTGGCTTTGTTTGGGGGTGTTAAACTGTGAACTATAAGCTGATGTACAAAAACCCTATTGTTTTTAGTCGTCTCTGTGTAAGTTTGACAGGGCTAGATGTAGTGGCTGAACTACATCATGGCACCTGTTGCATTTGAAACATCACAGTGCCATTCAACATACTGTTTACAGCACCTGATGGAGTGCTGGACCTGATGAACATGTCATGGAGATATCACTTGAACAGACACACAAGAGCAAAAGATGTGAAGCAGAAAGCTTGTGAAATGTTAATGGCAGGAGTCTAATTGGAAAGGCTATCGTCTTCACTGTAGGTGCTTAAAGAGCCTGGGTCCATCTGCCACCAGTCACACCTGAGCCTGACTGTATTCATGTGCCTTGTTGGTGTGATTGGCAGCAGGTGGAAAGCCTCACCTTCATACTGGAACAGTCTAACGATCAGGAACACATCAGCCTGTCACCTCAGTCCTGTTTTGACTTTATATTTTTGATAAGAGTAATAAATGGAAGTTGCGCCAGGTGAAGATGAGGTGCTAGTCACACGGCATTAAGATGACACAGCTGTATCGGCTAAGGAGTTCACTTGTCCTTTAGCTTTCTATTTGCAGTTGAATTGGGTTACGTGTGTTCCCCCACCCCTCTCCCCTACGTGATGGTGCTGTTGGGTGGACACAGGGACACAGAGACACAGGGGCACAGGGACGTGATGGAGCTGTTGAGTGGGGGACACAGGGTTGCTTTCCCAGCACTTACTGATACACACTCAGGTCACGTCTGGGAGAAGCCCTGTTCCTAAGCTCTGGATGAAAACACAGCTGTAAATAACAACTATTGAATGTCAGAGTCTTCCAGCGTGATTTAAAGGTTATCCTCTGAGTTACTTAAGGACCTTTAACAGGATGTCTCCAAGCAACACACGACTAAGGGCTTCCATGACGACCTTGGAGCTGTTTGTGAGACTGTGCTCTTGGCTTGCTTGAATGTGTTTATCTCAACGATTGTTTTGTCTGACTTTCAGGAGTGGATTTCAAGATGAAAACGTTGGAAATCGACGGCCTCAAAGTACGAGTTCAGATATGGTAAGTGAACTAAACTCCCGTGGCTGAGTCGCTAGCAGCTGCTACCAATCCCTCGCTCTCCTGTCAGCAAAGAGCTGGACTGAGATGTTTGTTTGTGTTGATGCAGGGACACTGCTGGGCAGGAACGATACCAGACCATAACCAGGCAGTACTACAGGCGGGCACAGGTACCCTCCACACTGACAACATTGTAGTGACGATTCAGTATAGGAAGTAGTTTGCAGTATGGTATGTAGAATGATGAGTAGTATGTAGGGGGGATAGTAGCATGGTAACCAGTACGTAACCAGTACAGTATGGTAAGGATAGGATGTGTTCAGTGGTTACTGTTTATGAATGCATGTTTCGGAGTCAGATGGCTGAGCGGTTAGGGAATCGGGCTAGTATTCAGGAGGTTGCCAGTTCGATTCCTGGCCGTGCAAAATGACGTTGTGTCCTTGGGTAAGGCACTTCACGCTACTTGCCTCGGGGGAATGTCCCTGTACTTACTGTAAGTCGCTCTGGATAAGAGCGTATGCTAAATGACTAAATGTAAATGTCTCCTTAATACTGGATCATATCCCTTGTCTTCTGATGTCCACCAGGGCATCATCCTCGTGTACGACGTCACGTGTGCTCAGTCCTTTCAGCACATCGCAAAGTGGGCGAGCGATGTGGACGAGGTGAGGCTGACCCACACTGAGAGAACACTCTCTCTTCACTCTCTCCTCGTTCTCTTTTACCACTTGCAATCTCTTACTCGATCTCCCTTTTTCCTCATGTTCCCTGTGAGTGACCTCTTCCTCTTTAAACTGTCTGTATCCTCGTTCAACTGGTCTTGTTGAGTGACAGGTGTGTCGGGTGTATCCACCCCCCCCTGTGTGTTGCAGTTCGGCCCTGACAAGGTGCAGAGGATCCTGGTGGGGAACAAGTCTGACGGGGAAGATAAGAGACAGGTGGCAACACAACAAGGAAGCCAGGTCGGTTTTCCCTTCCACAGCTTGAGCAACTGTACTAGACTGGATAGATTGATATCAACAAAACACACATTCCTTCTTATGGCAGACATAACCCAACCAACCACTTCTTCTTCTTCTTGTTGAGTACGTTGTTCTTTTGTGTGTTGCAGTTGGGGAAGACCTATGACATGTCCTTCTTTGAGACAAGTGCCTGTACCAACCATCACATAACAGAGGTCACCTGAACGAGCAACTTATTCACTCCGCAAATATCGACACAGTCCTGAAAAAACGTCTTTGTAACGTTTCCATGTAACAAAGTAACGTCCATGTAACGTTTCCTTGTCGTCCGCAGGCCTTCACCCGTCTGACGGAGCTGGTGCTGCAGGGACAGAGGACACAGTACGGCTTCCAGGAGTCCATCGGAGACTACCTGGAGCTGGCTACTCTGGAGGACGAGGAAGGAAAAGACATGGAAACTAGCACTCAGAAGGGCTGCACCTGCTAGCAGGGGTCACCCTCCTCTGGACCGCTGCCCCTAGTGGTGGAGGGGGTGTACTGCCCTGTTTGACTTTCTGATACGTGTTGACTAAGCGTTTGTAATATGAGGATGTTTTGTTCACCTGTAAAAGCTGCGTCCACAGAGCTTCTCTGTTCTCTGTTGACAGTTGGTCCATCAGGAGATGGTGTCTGGAAAGGACTGTTGGAAGGCTGGTGGAGTTGGATGACATTTGATGTTATTGATGTTATTTTGATGATGACGATGTTATGAGACAACGATGATATATCAACAGTGGGCCACACTTGTTGCCGTAATGTATTTTTGAAATGTATTCATTTGATCTATTTTTTATAGCTGTTTTCACTGTCCCTTATGGAAACCAACTGTTATTAAACAACAAGCTGTCTTCCATTTGAGGTGAGATTGCGATGGTTAGATTTCAGGAGGGCTTTCATCATCAAACTGTGGAAACCCAACCTAACCTGTCACACGTGAAACCAAACCTAGCCAATAATTATCAAACTATGATGGTTCAGTCACTTATAATTCTCAGATTCTTTTTTATTGATGATATGTCGTGTTTTGGGGGGGGGATGCAGGTCTTGTTAGCAGGAAGTAGAACATGCTGTGCTTGTTTGCTTTCTGATCTTCTCTTATTTTCAAGGATTATTTTGGTGCCACTCAGTGTTGCAGTGAATTGATGTTTAAAAGAGTGAAACTGATACAAAACGGTTTTATACATTTGTGATTCAAAATAAAAGTTTGTATTTAATTTAAATTGAATTCAATACCTTATAATCCACTAGCCTACAAGATTTACCAGAATAGATTTTGAGTGAGACCCTGCCAGGTCTGTTGAGAGATAGCTGAAGTAGTCATTCATATTTGATCACATTCTAAGAATACACGTAATTAGTTGATCAATGATTGATAGCTAGAAAACTGATACAGGTAATAGAATTACCAAAAAGCAGAACATTATATAGATCATAATACATTTTTCAATGTCTTTGATCGAGACATGACATACATATTAACAGGTTATGTAGTAAAAATGTTCCTCAGCAACTTGGAGGACAAATGTTCCATTGCTCTAATACCCTAATGTAAAGGAAATGCATACAGGCAGATAAAAATGTCTCTAAATTAGATTATTTTGCTTTATATTGCCTCCTTATGAGTGATGTTCTGCATGCACGGGTTTACAAACTGAAACGTGAGTCGTGTCTACTTCAGTCTGAGTGAGAGTATAGTATGTCATGTTGTGTATCAGTTTCCTGCAACCTGACTCTCATGGAGGCAGAGCTCCAGTGTGGAGGCAGGCGCTGACCCCCAGGGAGACAGTGCTCCAGAGGTGGAGGCTTCCCAGGCTTGTACAGTCCCTGCTTCTCCTCCCAGGCTTGTACAGTCCCTGCTTCCTCCCAGGCTTGTACAGTCCCTGCTCCTCCTCCCAGGCTTGTACAGTCCCTGCTTCTCCTCACAGTCTCGTACAGTCCCTGCTTCTCTCCCTGGTCAGTCTACAGGGTGAGCAGAGCCATGACGTTCATCGCCAAGACCTTCTACGACCTGAGAGCCACAACGCTGGAGGGCGATGCGGTCGACTTCAACGTGTTCAGGGGGCGGGTGGTGCTGATCGAGAATGTGGCGTCTCTCTGAGGAACCACCACCCAGGACTACGGCCAGCTGAACGAGCTCCAGAGGAGGTACCCTCATCGGCTGGTGGTCCTGGGGTTCCCCTGCAATCAGTTTGGCTACCAGGTTAGTGTGGAGACTGGAGTGTCTATAAGGTCACACTCAACCGTGTGTCCTGTGTCTATGGCCATTCACCTTAATCCTCCACATAAGGAGTTTTAAAAACACAGTATCTGTTGATCACATGTCATACGTAGAGCGTTTCTTGTTTGTTTGTTTTAACAGGAGAACTGCAGTAATGGAGAGATCCTGAACTCGCTGAAGTTTGTCCGACCAGGAGACGGTTTCCAGCCTGGCTTCAACGTCTTTGAGAAGTGTGACGTGAACGGAACGTCCACACATCCCGTCTTTGCGTATCTGAAAGACAAACTACCGTACCCCGATGACGATCCCCACTCCCTCATCCAGGACCCCAGGTTCCTCGTCTGGAGTCCCGTCACCAGAAGTGACATATCCTGGAATTTCGAGAAGTTCCTTATCGGGCCTGAAGGAGAGCCCTTTAAGAGATACAGCAAGAAATTTCCCACCATTGATATCGAGCCTGACATCCAGAGGCTGCTGAGACTAACCAAGACCTGAAAATAGCCCAGTCATGATGACATCACATCCATAATAGATTTAAAAATGGTGACATCCATCTTTTTAAGTTTTACTAAATGATGGTAATGTTCTAAACTATGATGTGAGTATTATCGGATGTCTTGTAAATACTTAAGATTTGGATGCCACTATAGATTAAACATTTGTTAGTGCTAGAAGCTTTGTATTTCAATTATTTAAAAAGAAAATTGTATTTGACAATATAAGTCATTATTAAAGATTTAACAGATACCTTAACATCTGGTTTTAAATACTCCTCGTATTATAAATACATTTCTCTTTTCACAGCACGTAATTCATACAATCTTGTGCCTATGGCTCGCCAGCAGATGGCGCTACAGCATAGCTGATGGTTTTAAACTGAAAATAATTGTGTGAATACTTTTATCTTTTGATATAAGAAATATGAAGAAACCGGAAATTTCAAATGTTCTGTACGCCATACTAAAAAAAGAACATTGTTGAAGGAAGACAAGGTGTCAATTAAACGTCTACTTAGAGATTCCTTGAGAATGTCCAAGAGATCACTGAGAGTGTGCAGTGTTGAGGTTTTATCTCGGTGTGTGTCAAATATTTCTGATCTGTGATCTGGAGCAGGGATTTGGTTTAGAATGGCAACAATATCCACAAGTTTCAGCTTGATTTGGCCTTTCATTTCAGAAGCATTGCTTCTCTAATCAAGTCATTAATACACACCACTCCTGTCCATGGCAAACATTTTATAAACTGTGTGTGTAGTTATTCTATTCAGACGGCTGTTGACCCATCCAGGACTTTCTGTGTCAGTAACTTGGCCTACCTAACTGAGCACTGCGGGGTAATCCTTAATGACATGTCTGTTAGGACAGCCGAAAGACAAGATACGTGCTGCAAATAAGATGTTCATCATCAGCTTCCTGTCCAAATCCGCAGCTTTAGTCTACATTATTTCAGAGGTAGCCTGGTTTACAAGATCATTGTGTGGATTGGTGATTAGAACTCTAGAAGGCCAATACCGAAGCCTATTAGAGAAATTCAGAGATTGTAGGCTATTGATATCGACAAAATGTTGACGAAAACATTTACTGCATGTCTTTCCCTCAGTTAAAGCAAATTAATCCTATTTTTCCTTGCCAGAGGAAACATCTACCAAGTCAGGTGAGCAGTATTGTAACCACAGTAACGCTGGCTCTATTGTATGAAGCCCTTCTCGCGAGAGTCGTCCATAGTGAGGGAAGGCTGGATGATCTCATCCTTTCAGCAGCTGCATAGCGCAGCCAGACAAACCCCGAACTTTGGATCAAACTTCTAAGTTGCATCTGTAAAAAAGACGCCCGCGCAATTTAGATTTTCAACTGGGACTGAAACATCTTTCATTAAATCCTTGTATATCTGTGTATAGATTTCTAAGGATCTTCCATAAGAAACAAAACGGACGTAAACGCAGAGTATTGTGTTCATGACATCCAACATTGGGGGAGAGAAAAGGTGATTCCAAATCGTGCTACAATTTTAGGGTAAGTGTTGCGTGTTTTTCAGGTCTATATAGCCGTCAAACCCCCACCGACAGAAATGTTAACAATGTATTGATGTGGATATTAGGATTCTCTATGGATGTTTAGGCTGCGTGATGCGCAAGCGGCTATTCCTAAATTGGGAAGGAAGGAATCAGTGAAAGGTTGATGTGAATTTAGAAGGCGCATTATTTTTTCTGCTCGTGTTTAGACCAGACCCCTCGATAGTAAACACTGTATCTTTCATACAGTGTCAGTAAAACTGTATCCTTCATACAGTGTTTCACGTTTGTCAAGGACAGTAGCCTATGGATTGTTCCAAGTCCCGCTTTGTGAAGCGTTTCACAGGTGGCACGGAGCATGAGCTGGCCGTGTTTAGCAGGAGGTGTTGCGGTCCATTTGTAGTCACACCAGCAGGGATTTCAAAAGACTTCCAACGATTCATGAATATTTCTGTATTCTTTGTTAGAAATATCCTTTGATGTCAATGGGCCCGTTAGGTGTCCATGAACCGTAGCCTATTTAATGTCGCCCTGTGACACTCGGAAAAGGCCGTTGTGGATATAACTAGGTAAATAGCTATCTTTTTAACTACTGCTCAGACAACAGATACATTAGGTTACACAGCGATTACACGTCAAATAACAGGCAAACATGCATACTACATGTCTTGCCAGAGCCACGATGACAAAATGGCAAAAGTTTTCAAGTACAAAGGAATGAATTGTTATGGATTACGTTTATGACCTATAGCTGTGACAGAAATGAAAGACAAATGACAGGAGTGTCCAGGAGATTCTCTTGGATTTACCAGTTCATATGAGTTGAAACCGACAGCGAATCTAATAACCTAATGAATCTATGTCCCTTTAGTGCTGGACTTTGTGAGTAGATTGGTAATGGCTTTTAAGTAGAAGTTGTATTTGAAATGGGAATTCAAACTGTTCCCTGCAGTGGCAAATCTGGAATCACTTTGACACGAGATGTAAACTTGGCCACTGTGACAGGCCGTTTCTCACTGGCCCGGTAGCTGTCAAAATGTGTCCACATTCAGTAGCCTATTTACAGTAGTGCTAGCAGTCCGCTCTGACGGTTTATCATATTTTCATGCAAGTTGCTGATTCAATTTTGAAAATCACAGCGGATAGTTTTTATTTTGAGCTGAGCTGTTTGAGTGTTTATTTAGTTCTCCCGTCCCTTTCAAGAAAATGAAGATGTGTTTTTTTACGATATGATGACAAACAACTATAGATCCTCAAACACAACAATTGTTCTCTTTTTGACTTCCCATTTTTACATGTTTGTCTAACAATAGCTCATCATGTTAATAAGGTGATAGAAATTGTTCCAGGAGTTAAACACGTATACCAACACCAGCCTTTGCCTCTTCTAATGAGTTCTTATAATTAATCTAGTGCAGACACGGCAGTTTACTACCACCACAGGGACACGCCTCCAGCTCTGGAATAATCTCCCATGATAGGCCACGTAGTCTCTGATTTGTGCTTCAGACAAAAATATAATTCAAGGTTAAAATAAGACGTGTTCTGTGGAGTTATAGGGAGCCCACAGAATCCTCTGTCTGAACTGGGCGAGCGCTGAATCTCATCAGTCACAGGATGACTGCACAGAGACAAGACCGGGCACAGAGACAAGACCGGGAACAGTCTGAGGGCAGGCAGGGCACAGTCTGAGACCAGGCAGGGCACAGTCTGAGACCAGGCGGGCACAGAGACAGACGGGCACAGTCTGAGACCAGACCGGGGACAGTCTGAGGGCAGGCCGGGGCACAGAGACAAGACCGGGCACAGTCTGAGACTAGGCGGGGGCACAGTCTGAGGGCAGGCCGGGGCACAGTCTGAGGGACAGGAGGGGCACAGTCTGAGGGGCACAGTCTGAGACCAGGAGGGGCACAGTCTGAGGACAGGAGGGGCACAGTCTGAGACCAGGAGGGGCACAGTCTGAGGGGCATCTGAGACCAGGAGGAGCACAGTGTGAGACCAGGAGGGGCACAGTCTGAGGGGCACAGTCTGAGACCAGGAGGGGCACAGTCTGAGACCAGGAGGGGCACAGTCTGAGACCAGGAGGGGCACAGTCTGAGACCAGGAGGGGCACAGTCTGAGGGACAGGAGCTTCACAGCTCCCTGGTGTATTTTAGTTGTGAATATCGATGATTGTTTCCTTTGGTGTTCAGAGTTCTGGAGGTGATTGTGGAACAGAGGTGTGATCCTGTTTGGCCCTAAGAACTCTGGGTAAAGAAGGCACAGAGAGAACACATGCTGATGACAGGAATGCTCTAAGCTGGTTGCAAATGCAAAGTGCTCCCTCTCTCACTTCCCCCCTCCTCTCCCAGACACTCATCGTTGAGCAAGACATGATTTCTCTTGATTGCGCTTCTCGTTCTGTAACAGTCGTGTTGTGTGGTGCTTTGTCTGTGTGTGTTTCCTGGCTGTCAAGTCAGGGTTAGGTTTCTATTGTTTCCTGTGAGCGAGCTGGAGGAGCTGGAAGGGGTTGGCGTGAGCTGAGATGAGAGGAGCAACAAGAGGAGCTTTGTGTCACTTTATGAAGTGCCTTTCTGTGGAATGTGTATTTAATGTTAAGTGTCTGCAATGAATTACGTAAGATAACTTTTGGTGTGGTTTATGGAGCCATTGAGTGGCAGCATTTAAGACATCCGCTTAGATTATTGACTGAATTTCCTGAAAGTTTGCTCGGCTGTTTACATTCATGAACAGGGAGATGAACCTGTCGTTATAATAACATATATTTTTTAAAGCCGTCTTTCTCTGCACTCAAGGACACCGTACAGGGAAACAAAAGACATTTAGAAATAGCTAAATAAAGAAGAACCTTAGATCTCTTTAATAAAGTTTCTAGGTTAATGTAATGAGGCATTCCTTCCCAGAGATGTGTGTTAGTTCCAGTCTCCACTATCTCCTTTTAAAACAGCCTTCAGATTGTGTGAGATGTGCTGTGCTGTGTGATTATCCGCCTAGCATCCAGGAGCATTTGTAGCCGTTCATGGTCAAAGCCAGACTAAACAGACCTTGAAATATCCTCCAGAACCACTGATAAGACTGGTATCAAGTTAGTCAAGCTTTTCCCGTGAAACCGATCAAAACTGATGGTTTGACCCTTAAGAACTGACGTTGTGATAAATTCCCAGAGGCTGGACGCGGTTGCATCAGTGGTTAGGATGAGCCGTGGGTGTCACTGAGACCACGTCAGTCACATGTGTCTGGTCACACGCCAGGCCAGAGACATGAGGGGAGAGTGGCTCGTGTTGGGACGTGGCCTGAGACAGAGGGGAGAGTGGCTCGTGTTGGGACGTGGCCTGAGACAGGGGAGAGTGGCTCGTGTTGGGACGTGGCCTGAGACATGAGGGGAGAGTGGCTCGTGTTGGGATGTGGCCTGAGACATGAGGGGAGAGTGGCTCGTGTTGGGACGTGGCCTGAGACAGGGGAGAGTGGCTCGTGTTGGGACGTGGCCTGAGACAGGGGAGAGTGGCTGGGCTGGTGTTGGGACGTGGCCAGAGACATGAGGGGAGAGTGGCTCGTGTTGGGACGTGGCCTGAGGCCTTGTGAGTATCACCACTCTGGTGACTGGGCTTGACAGAGCTGACCAGGATGATGATGACAGCTCCAGTGTGTTTCCTGCTAAACTACAGTTCCGGCTTTGTCTAGCGGAGGCTGCCTGTCTGTCAGCCAATGGAAGAAGCCAGAGTGCTGGGTACGCACAATGGCGATGATGTCATCTCTTTCAGTGCACTGTCACAGAGCAAACACACAGACAAAGGGAAGAGCACACTCACTCACATGTATGAAACTGTTGTGGTTTGATGATGACTGATGGAAAAATCACTTTTGTTGTAAATATGAGGCGTGAGGATGGGGGGACACAGGTGTGAGCTGATTGGAACAGGGATGTTCTTATGGACATGGCAGAGTAGTCTGTCCTGCTGTTCACCCTGCAGTCACGTCAGGTGTCAGAGGAAGAGATGTCCTGACATGTCCTGACCCTCGACCCCTAGCCCCACCCACGCCTACCGGTAACCCACGGTCACAACAGAGCTCATCTCTGGGAAACACAACACAAACAAAGCTGGAAATGGAGCCCAGACTGGGGAAAAGCCACTCCCAGACAAACGTCCACTCGGGGTTTGGGGTGAAGGGATGTTTTGGAGAGAAAAATAGCTTTCTGTAATGAAACCCTGGTCCCTGGTGATGCGTTGCTGCAGGCTATCTTTGTTGGCATTGTGAAGATGTCTCTTGTGTTGTCTGAACATGCCTGTCAGTGTATCAGATAAGCAGACAACTACTCTCTATTTCGCTCTCTCTCTCTATCCCTCTCTCTCTCTCTCTCTCTCTCTCCTCTCTCTCTCTCTCTTGCTCTCTATCCCTCTCTCTCTCTCTCTCCCTCTCTCTCTATCCCTCTCTCTCTATCCCCCCCTCTCTCTCTCTCTCTCTCTCTCTCTCCTTCCACACCCACCTCCCACTAGCAGACAGAGTACTAAGATTCCACAGAATTGAAAACACAGTCAGGCCCAGGCACCATGCTGAGTGTCAGAGCCTAGCTGCATGTAGGAGCAGCAGATCTTCCCATAGGGAAACCACTGAGGTTCACTGCTGTACACTGAGGTTCACTGCTGTACACTGAGGTTCAGTGCTGTACACTGAGGTTCAGTGCTGTACACTGAGGTTCACTGCTGTACACTGAGGTTCACTGCTGTACACTGAGGTTCAGTGCTGTACACTGAGGTTCAGTGCTGTACACTGAGGTTCACTGCTGTACACTGAGGTTCACTGCTGTACACTGAGGTTCACTGCTGTACACTGAGGTTCACTGCTGTACACTGAGGTTCACTGCTGTACACTGAGGTTCACTGCTGTACACTGAGGTTCAGTGCTGTACACTGAGGTTCACTGCTGTACACTGAGGTTCACTGCTGTACACTGAGGTTCACTGCTGTACACTGAGGTTCACTGCTGTACACTGAGGTTCACTGCTGTACACTGAGGTTCACTGCTGTACACTGAGGTTCAGTGCTGTACACTGAGGTTCACTGCTGTACACTGAGGTTCACTGCTGTACACTGAGGTTCACTGCTGTACACTGAGGTTCACTGCTGTACACTGAGGTTCACTGCTGTACACTGAGGTTCACTGCTGTACACTGAGGTTCACTGCTGTACACTGAGGTTCACTGCTGTACACTGAGGTTCACTGCTGTACACTGAGGTTCACTGCTGTACACTGAGGTTCAGTGCTGTACACTGAGGTTCAGTGCTGTACTCTGAGGTTCAGTGCTGTACACTGAGGTTCACTGCTGTACACTGAGGTTCACTGCTGTACACTGAGGTTCAGTGCTGTACTCTGAGGTTCAGTGCTGTGCCGTGGACAGGAGCCTGAGAGGCGGAGCGGCAGGAATGTTCCAGGGCTCGGTCATTGCTCAATCTGGATATCAATCTGCAGACAGGTCTGTTCAGCTAGTCTGTTCAGCTAGTGTTCAT
This sequence comes from Mallotus villosus, assembly GCA_903064625.1. Classification (NCBI taxonomy): domain Eukaryota; kingdom Metazoa; phylum Chordata; class Actinopteri; order Osmeriformes; family Salangidae; genus Mallotus; species Mallotus villosus. Next base: position 7,528 of record CAEFZP010002714.1, on the reverse strand, counting down.
TCCTGCCACTTTAACGACTGTTTTTGTTGCATTCGGGAGCAGCGGGCCGTGTAGCGCGGCGTGTAGCGAAACTGGAATTCTTTCCATGCAGCCCAGCGCCTCGTGTTTTCTCCTGTGAACTTGAGAGCTTTGCAAACCCCGGCCACGTTATCGAAGCATGCAGAACATTAGTGAAACAGTTGTACTGGCGCACGCCACTCTCCCCCCCTCAGCTTCCTGCATCCCGACTCAGAGAAATCCGTTTTCTCATTGCTCAAAGATTCCTCATCCTCTGTCGTGGGAGGATGTGTGTTTCCTGTGAGTTATGGCGGGCCCCAGGCCCCGGGCTCGGGGAGGGGAGAGGGGAGATGGACTGAAGCAGCCTCATCGCTGTCCTGTGCTGGGGGAACACAGAGAGAGAGAGAGAGAGAGAGAGAGGGAGGCAGAGAGGCAGAGACTGTGTCCTGTGCTGGGTGGAACACAGAGAGAGAGAGAGAGAGAGGGAGGCAGAGAGGCAGAGACTGTGTCCTGTGCTGGGTGGAACACACAGAGAGAGAGAGAGAGAGAGAGAGGGAGGCAGAGACTGTGTCCTGTGCTGGGTGGAACACAGAGAGAGAGAGAGAGAGAGAGAGAGAGAGAGGGAGGCAGAGACTGTGTCCTGTGCTGGGTGGAACACAGAGAGAGAGAGAGAGAGAGAGAGAGAGAGAGAGGGAGGCAGAAACTGTCCTGTGCTGGGTGGAACACAGAGAGAGAGAGAGAGAGAGAGAGAGAGAGAGAGAGAGGGAGGCAGAGACTGAAGGAAATTACAGTCTTACTTGTAAATCAGACAACAAGGATGGGGGATTCCCTCATTAAAGGGGGACGTTCCCCCAATCACACCTTCAAGGACACATAACTGCCTCCTGGCTTTATGTTTGGCATCTGCTGAACTTTGAGTGGATGGAATTTAGAGACTTACTGCGTCGACTTTCCAGACAGTGTCTGACAGAGAGAGCTGGTTGGATCAGCAGCAAACATGGCTTCCTTCCCAGGCCCGCTGACCTCCAGGCCTGTTTCCTGTGGATGTCATTGATATACAGTATTCCTGGAGAACTTGGCTTTGGTGTGTGTGAGAGAGGGAGATGCATATCGGCTCCTCGATCTCCCATGAGTGTGTTCCGTCCTCAGTAATACGAAGAGCTGCAGTTGTGACAGCTCTTCTCTAGCGGGGGGGTTATCTAAAACCAGTGAATAAGTGATAGGGAAGGAAGGACTTTGAACTCTACAACATAAATGTTAAAGCGATGAGACGAGACTTGAATGTATCACGAGGAATGGCAGTTTGAACGTTTGTTCTCGCACACAGACGAGCTCTGTAGGGGGAAGGTCTACGACCGTGAGAAAGCGTGAGAAAGCGCTGTTCCTTTCTGAGTTGAAGGACAGTCCGTGTTGTGAAACAATAAATAGTTGATGTGTTTGCAGGAGAGAGTGACAGTGTTGGACTTGCTTGATCAAACATTGGGCTGCCAGAGGCCTGGGAAAGAGGTGTGTCATCTGGGGAAGGGGCGTGGCGTCTGGGAAAGAGGCGTGTCATCTGGGAAAGAGGTGTGGCATCTGGGAAAGAGGTGTGGCATCTGGGAAAGAGGTGTGGCATCTAGGAAAGGGTGTGTGTGTGTTGTGTTGTTGTTGTAAATGTGCTAATGAAGGATCAAATACAGCTCCATCTAAAACTCAGCATGTCCCCCCCCACACACACCCACACACACTTCAGGGGATTCTGAGCCTTGACTATGAAGGGGGGGGGAGGGGGGCGCTTGAGAAGGGTGTGTTAATTGCGTTCTGCTTTCCTTGAGTCCCATGAACCGAAACTAAAACGGAGAAATTGCTACAACTGTCAGATGTTGTCTAGCTAATACAGCGTATGCTAATCTCCTGCGATTCTGGTGTTCATGACTCTGAATGAAGCCTCTGTGTTCCAGTCTCTCTGTGTTCTAGTCTCTCTGTGTTCCAGTCTCTCTGTGTTCTAGTCTCTCTGTGTTCCAGTCTCTCTGTGTTCTAGTCTCTCTGTGTTCCAGTCTCTCTGTGTTCCAGTCTCTCTGTGTTCCAGTCTCTCTGTGTTCTAGTCTCTCTGTGTTCCAGTCTCTCTGTGTTCCAGTCTCTCTGTGTTCTAGTCTCTCTGTGTTCTAGTCTCTCTGTGTTCCAGTCTCTCTGTGTTCCAGTCTCTCTGTGTTCTAGTCTCTCTGTGTTCTAGTCTCTCTGTGTTCCAGTCTCTCTGTGTTCCAGTCTCTCTGTGTTCTAGTCTCTCTGTGTTCTAGTCTCTCTGTGTTCTAGTCTCTCTGTGTTCCAGTCTCTCTGTGTTCTAGTCTCTCTGTGTTCTAGTCTCTCTGTGTTCCAGTCTCTCTGTGTTCTAGTCTCTCTGTGTTCCAGTCTCTCTGTGTTCTCTCTGTTCGATGGGAAGAGGAAAGCATGGCTCCACCCAGGGACCTGCAGAGAAATGAATTGTGCCTTGTGTGAAAATGACTTCCGTATTCTGAGTTGCCGAGCAGTGTTTGTGTTTGTGTGTGTGGGTGTGTTTGTGTGTGAGTGTGTGAGTGTGTGAGTGTGTGAGTGTGTGAGTGTGTGAGTGTGTGAGTGTGTGAGTGTGTGTGTTCTGCAGTGCAGGTCAGCAGTAGTGCACCATGCAGGTTTGGACATTGCTTTCCTGGCACAGCCTGTGATTTAGCACGGCCCCCGTTATGCAATGCTGCCTGAATTATTGCTGCACAAATGACTCTGTATGAATTGATTAACTCTGGGGCTTGACTGTATATAATTGGACTGGAAGTGAAGCAGTCTGTACCTGGACGGATGCCCAGATCAATGACTGGAAATAGTTTATATGCAAATGTTGTGTTGTTAATACTGTTACATGGACGACTCCTACCCTGTAACATAAGACACGTTGACCCTGCTTATCATCCACATCACTGCATCCTAGTCCAGGCCACGTGTTCAAAGTGAAGTTAGAGGTTAAAGTGTTCAAATGTGACCTGCTCACGGGTTTTTGTATACTGTCAAAAGATGTCGACGATCGGAGCGGCACCTGTGTCCTATATGACTTCTCCTTTTCCTGCATCAGCGCTCCCCAGCTCTGTAGGATTACTGTCAGCTGGGCTCTTCTGCAGGACAAACGCTTTCTGCTCTGTGGCCTGCCTCTTCATCATACCCTGGCACCAGTGACAACACAGCCAGCCATCGGAGGCAGCTTTCCCCTGCAGTCAGCAACACCTGCAGCCTGGATCTTGTTAAATGGGTCTACACGGCCCTACAGTATTCTGGAACACCGTCGCTTTTTATATGCAACTTTATTAGATGGACTTCTCATTTTCCGTTAGCTAATGCGTTGGTAGTTTGAGGGGTTAATTAAAAACGTTTTTTTCGAGAGCACGACTTGTTTGGTAGGCAGAGAGAGGTGGGCTGCTGGGTAGGCACTAGGCAGGTAATTAGCGGCTAGGATCATTAGAGCGGGAATCTGGTGAGAGTGGAGGGATATAAATGAAGTTTTTCACCTTGAGCTTTACCCCAAAGGTCCTTTTCTGCTGTTGTGCTTTCTCTACGATATTGTTGATCTGCACACCAATTGGCTGTTGTCATTGTCCAAACTACCCACAACCAGGGACGAATCTAGGTTCCCACTTTTGGGGGGGGCTAAGCCCCTAGATAAAACCTATTATTTTTCCTGTGACCCAGCAAAATTAGGGGGGTCTGGGGGCATGTTCCCTCTGAAGAAATTTAGGAAAATATCCTTTTAAATAGTGTCTGCTAGTGGGTTTTAGGAAGATAAATTAACACATTTAGATTTAAAATAAAATAAAACGTTTTTTTTATTTGGGGGGGCTAATGAAACTCCAGCCCCCCCAACATAGGGCTAGATACACCCATGCCCACAACTAATCTTTGCTGTTGAAATTGGATGATGATGAACATGGATTTCCATGGTTTGTTTCTGGTAAACAGATGATGATAATAACGTTAATAATGTTGCCAAGGCCTGAGGTTTATCCCAAGGCTAGCTGAGTGCATGCTAGCGGCGCTAGCTGTTTTTGCGGGTGTTTTGGAGCTCATGGTGGCTTATCATATGTTTACTCAGTAGGATCCTGACCCTCCCTACTCGGCCTTTTTTTAGCTGTCACATCAGCTTGTCTGCCCGTCAGATCACCTCCCGAAACCAGGCCTGGCAGCTCACGTCAACACCACAAACTCACACGCCAGTCTTAGCTAGCTCTACGAGCTAGACATTCTTGAGGGAGAGAAAGGAACGTAGGCCTGCTAACAGAGTAGCTACATCCATGTTCTCGCTTCTCTTCTATCTTTGCAGCTGCTTCTGTGATGTGCTTTGTGTTTGTGCTGCATATTTATCACTTAGCAAGCATGGAGGGACGGATCTTTTGTGGGATTTGAGGATTTTTTCTAAATTCTGTTCGTCTGTGGCTGTAGGCTATTATATGACCGTCAGCAGACGGTTTTTTACGTAACCGGAAGATTCCGACACAGACACACCCGACACCTAATGCGGTTCAGTATGTGATAAAAATGGATGTTCATTGAGTAATAAGCTTCATTCGAGTACTTTGTTGAGTACTTTGATATACTTTTGACCAATTGTTCTTTCCCCCGTTGCTCTGAGTTACGGTCCCAGCGTGAGAGCGAAGCGAATGATTTACAAGCGTCACAGGCTTTTGCAATGTTGACACCTCTGCAGTGAGAATCTATCAGGTCACTGTCAACTGACCTTGCTGCTAGACTGCAGTTTGTCATTAAGGCGATCACGCGCTATCTCTCTCGCTTCTATCGATCTCTCGACGCTCTCTATACTCTGCTCTATCTCTCTCTATCTCTCTCTCTCTCTCTCTCTCTATCGGAAGACCCCCCACCTGCTCTCTCGAAGCTCTCCTCGAAAACGCTCGCGTCTCTCGACTCGCGCTAGCGCGCCCGCTCGCTCGCGCGCGCGCTGCGCGCTCGCGCGCGCGCGCGTGCGAAAAAACGCGCGCTCGCCACAGACGCTCGCTCTCTCGCTCTCTCTCTCTCTCTCTCTCTCTCTCTCTCTCTCTCTCTCTCAAGACCTCTCTAACGGGCATATGACAGATTCTTTTCGTAGGTTTTGTTACGTAATGTCCAGTTGAAGCCATCGACTGTCCTGTCCTGTTCTCCCCTACTGGCCCCAGTTACAGGAGCAAATGGTTGTTCTGGCAGAAGACCAGGACTGGACTGGCACTGGGCTGCAGACCAAATACATCTAACAGACTGGGCACTCTCACACACACACACACACATCTATACACACACACACACAGTCTATACACACCACACATCTATACACACCACACACACCACACACACACACACACACACACACACCGACTCCTCACACACCACACACACCCACACACACCACACACCACACACACACTCACACATCTACACACACCACACACTACACACACCACACCACACCAGACACACACACACACACACCACACACACACACACCACACATCTATACACACACACACACCACACATCTATACACACACAGCACTCTCTCACACACACACACACACTCTCTCACAGCAGGAGGGCTCCCCACTCCCTCTCTGGGTGCATAGAGCCCAGGGCACGGTCAATGCAGGGAGCTGCAAGATCAAAACACACACCGCATCATCTGCTGCACCACACAGCAAAACGTCCCATACAAATGGGTGCCATGTTATTGATGTGATGAAAGGACCTCCCCAGATGAACCGTGGATGCAGTTGGTTCATCCCCTCTCCTGCTGGACCCCCGCTCTGGGGTCTCGGGTCTGCCGTTGGTCTGAGATTGATCCAGAGCTGCAGTCAAATGAATCCAGGCTCAGTATGTACATGATTTTATAGTCAGAGAGAGCCCTCCCCTGCTTTTAGCAGGATGCTGAATGACTGGCCTCTGCCTCAGAACAGGATGCTGAATGACTGGCCTCTGCCTCAGAACAGGATGCTGAATGACTGGCCTCTGCCTCAGAACAGGATGCTGAATGACTGGCCTCTGCCTCAGAACAGGATGCTGAATGACTGGCCTCTGCCTCAGAACAGGATGCTGAATGACTGGCCTCTGCCTCAGAACAGGATGCTGAAGGACTGGCCTCTGCCTCAGAACAGGATGCTGAATGACTGGCCTCTGCCTCAGAACAGGATGCTGAAGGACTGGCCTCTGCCTCAGAACAGGATGCTGAATGACTGGCCTCTGCCTCAGAACAGGATGCTGAATGACTGGCCTCTGCCTCAGAACAGGATGCTGAATGACTGGCCTCTGCCTCAGAACAGGATGCTGAATGACTGGCCTCTGCCTCAGAACAGGATGCTGAATGACTGGCCTCTGCCTCAGAACAGGATGCTGAAGGACTGGCCTCTGCCTCAGAACAGGATGCTGAAGGACTGGCCTCTGCCTCAGAACAGGATGCTGAATGACTGGCCTCTGCCTCAGAACAGCTGGGAGGAAGCCTGCTGGCTGGCTAGCCACCAGACACAGCATCTCGAGAGCCAGGAAGGAGAAGATGCTGAGGCACGAGTACTTCAGATCCCCGGCACTGTGCTAATTACACACCGCTGCTAACCCCACTGCAGTGACAGACCATTCCAGTCTACCCGCATTCACTGAGTCTGTTTGTGGTGTTGCTAGCACACCACACACACCACACACACATTACCCTTCCAGCCAAGACTGCGATGTTGTACGGTAACAGATTGGTTCACCAGCTTTTCCCTCAGAAATCTGGGAGGGGCGTGTTTACCGTTGTCGAGTGCGTTTAGGAAGGTGACAGAGAATACAAACGGTTTATCTCCCAGCCTCTCTCTCTCTCTCTCCTCTCTCTCTCTCTCTCTCTCTCTCTCCGTGCCCCAGTTCTACTCTGGAGCACTGCTGGGAAATGCTCTCGTTCCACTGGAGCATTAAAAACTCCCGCTTTTGTCGCCTCGCCGGCGCGGGCTGAATCCCTGCCAGGACTTCCGGAACGCTGACATCTTTCATTATTGTGTCGAGGTGATGTGAGGGATGTGAACGTAGCTGCTAATCTAGCCTAAAGTTCTGTAGCAGTTGATTGATATTCAGAGCTCAAGGTGGGCGGGGAAGAAACATCCTCCCAGACTCTGATGTGGAGAGAGGTCACGGAACCAGAGCGGTAGGATCGGGCGAGAGAAAGAGAGAGGGCAGTTTTCAGAGAGGAGTCAGAGTCAGTCACGTTAATAAGCTACGATCGAGAACTTCCCCCCCTCCCACACACACACACACACCACACACACACACACACACACACACAGACACACACAGACACACACCATCTCTCTCTCCTCCTCCTCACTCATCCCGAACCTGACAGTGGGGACAGCAGGGGACCCTCGGCATTCATCAAAGTCTGTCAGAGTGAGCTACACCTACATCAAGTCACAAGGCATTCTCTCTGTTCTCTGCAGAGGACGGCTGTTCCAGCGGGTTACGGGAGAGGTAAGCTGCCGGGAGGGAGGGAGGGAGGGGGAGGGAGGAGGGAGGGAGGGAGAGG
>CAEFZP010002713.1:20000-33390 GCA_903064625.1 Mallotus villosus | reverse complement strand
AGACTGTAAGGTCAGGAAGAAGGTGAGAGGGAGGAGAGAGACTGTACGGTCGGAAGAAGGAAGAGGGGTGTGGGCACACCTCATTTTCCCTCAGTTGGCCCCTTTGGGCTGGCACACACACACACCGGATACACACACACAGATACACACACACACTCAGGTGATACACACACACAGATACACACACATCCGGATACAGATACAACACTCGGAGACCACACACAGATACACACACAGCAGCCGATACATGATACACACACACACACAGATATACACACACACACAGATACCCACACAAAGACATCACACGATCACACACACACACGCATACTACACACCCACACACGATCACACACACACACACAGAACACACACATACACACACACCCACCCACACAGCAGATCACACACACACACAGATCACACACCATCTTCGTCCCCTCGCTTGCTCTGCCTCTCAGATCATTCCATATTATGGCGCTGGAGGATATCAGTTATAAATACACACCAGCCAGTGCTGCACAAACACACATATATGACCCACACACTCACACACACACCCATCACACTCACACACCCAGACACACGCACACACCCACACACGCACTACACTCACACACACCCACACACCCACACACCCACACACCCACACACCCACCCAACTCACACACGCGCCACACACTCACACTCACACCCCACACTCACACGACCCACACACTCACACCACCCCACACACTCACACACTCACACCACCGCCACACACACACCCACTCCCCACACGCCCCACACACCACACTCCCACACCCACACACACCCCCCACACACACCCCCACGCCCACACGACCCCCACCTCCACCCTCCCACACAGCACTCACCCCCACTCACTCACCACTCCCACACCCCCACACCCCACTCCCCCACACTCTCGCCCCTCCCACACACACACCCCACTCCCCCACAACACTACCCTCACCACCACCCGCACACCCTCACACCCCACACACCCACCACCCACACACTCCCCACCCACACACTCACCCACCCCCACACTCCCAGCACACACTCACTCACACACACCCCACTCCCCCACCCACACCCTCAGCTCACACACCCCACACACCACACACAAGAGAGGCCCACACCACCACACACACACCACCAGCACCACACCCCACACACCCCACACCCCCACCCACTCACACACCACCCCACACCTCCCACCACTCACACCCACAGCCCCACACCTCACACACCCCCACCCCCACCACCCACACCCTCACACACCCCCACACCTCCCGCACAGTCCCACACACTCACACACCCACCCTCACACACCCAACACCCGCACACTCTCACACTCACCCATCCCCACCTCACACACTCACACCTCCACACACTCTCACACCCACACACTCACCACCCACACTCCACACCCACACTCACCACCCACACACCACACACCCACGCACTCTCACACTCACACACTCACACACTCACACACCCACACACCCACACACTCCACACACACACACACACTCACACACCCACACACCCACACTCACGCTACATCCCCACCCCCAACACACCCACCATCCACACCTCACCATCCACCTCACACACTCCACCACTCAGCACTACCCCCACACCCACACACCCTCTCCTCAGTAGTCCCTGGTGTGAGTGACATAGGGCTGAGAGAGGCTGACAGCTGGCTCCCCCATCTCTCCCCCATCTCTCTCTCTCATCTCTCTCCCCCCCATCTCTCCCCCATCTCTCCCCCCCATCTCTCCCCCTCCTCCCCCCATCTCTCCCCCCCATCTCTCCCCCCATCTCTCTCTTCCCCTGCCTCTCTCTCCTGTTCTCTCCTCCCCTCTCTCCCCCTCCTCTCTCCCCCATCTCTCCCCTCCTCTCTCCCCCACTGTGTCTCTCCCCCATCTCTCCCCTGCTCTCTCTCTCCCCCTCTATCTGCCCTCTCTCCCCCATCTCTCTGCCTCTCTCTCCCCCATCTCTCTGTGGTCTCTCCCCTGCCTCTCTCTCTCTCTCTCTGCCTCTCTCCCCCCCCATCTCTCCCCCCCATCTCTCCCCCGCCTCTCTCCCCCCCATCTCTCCCCCTCGCTCTCCTCATCTCTCCCCCTCCTCTCTCCCCCCTCTCTCCCCCTGCCTCTCTCATCTCTCCCCCTGCCTCTCTCCCCCCCATCCTCTCCCCCTGCCTCTCTCCCCCCCCTCTCTCGCCTTCGCCTCTCTCCCCCCCATCTCTCCCCCTGCCTCTCTCCCCCCCATCTCTCCCCCCATCTCTCTCCCCCTGTGTCTCTCATCTCTCGCCTCTCTCTCTCCCCCCACTCTCGCCTCTCATCTCTCTGTGTTCGCCCTCCTCTCTCTGCTCTCTCCCCCCATCTTCTCGTGTCTCTCGCCCTGCTGCTCTCATCTTTCCCCCCTCTCGCTCTCCTCCCTGTTTCTCTCCCCCCCTCTCTCTCACACCACCCAACCCACACTCCCACACACCACTCACTCACACACCACTCCTCACACACACTCACACACCCACACTCACTCACTCAAACACAGCACACTCAGCCACACCCCTCACTCACACACACACACACCCTCACCCATTGCCTCCCTGACAAGAGCGATCCCTCTATGTGCTAGATGGTTCATCTATACTTTATAAGGTGAGATGAAAAATCTATTTTGGGAATGTATTGTTGCCAGTCACTACACTGTGGTGGTGTGTGTGTGTGTGTGTGTGTGCGTTTGTGCCAGCAGGGTATTGAACCCTGGGGTTCACACATCACCCATCTACCTCTATCTAACACTCAACACACATCACCCATCTACCCCGATCTAACCCTCAACACACATCACCTATCTACCTCTATCTAACCCTCACACACACACATCGAACACTCACATCACCCACTACCTCTATCTAACACTCAACACACATCACCTATCTACCCCTATCTAACCCTCAACACACACATCACCTATCTACCTCTATCTAACACTCAACACACATCACCTATCTACCTCTATCTAACACTCAACACACATCACCCATCTACCTCTATCTAACACTCAACACACATCACCCATCTACCTCTATCTAACACTCAACACACATCACCCATCTACCTCTATCTAACACTCAACACACATCACCTATCTACCTCTATCTAACACTCAACACACATCACCTATCTACCTCTATCTAACCCTCAACACACATCACCCATCTACCTCTATCTAACCCTCAACACACATCACCCATCTACCTCTATCTAACACTCAACACACATCACCTATCTACCTCTATCTAACCCTCAACACACATCACCCATCTACCTCTATCTAACCCTCAACACACATCACCCATCTACCTCTATCTAACACTCAACACACATCACCCATCTACCTCTATCTAACCCTCAACACACATCACCCATCTACCTCTATCTAACCCTCAACACACATCACCTATCTACCTCTATCTAACCCTCAACACACATCACCTATCTACCTCTATCTAACACTCAACACACATCACCTATCTACCTCTATCTAACACTCAACACACATCACCCATCTACCCCTATCTAACACTCAACACACATCACCCATCTACCCCTATCTAACACTAATAGTTAATAGTTTGGAAATGTTAAAAAAATAAAGTTTTTGGGGGAAAACATCTTCCAAACTTTTTTTCCAAAACTTTTGTGCTAAGGAAACAGTGCTGGCGGAAGGGAGGTAAGGCTCCTATTGAGTCTTGGAACTCCCTACAAGCTTCTACCAGCAGCTAGGCCCTAGGTTTGTCGGCGGGTGAGTCCTGGGAATATGTCCCATTGTGCTAAACCACTGGACCCACCAATCTTCTACCAACGCTAACTATACCTCGTAAAAGGCATACTTACCAAAACCTGGAAGAACCGAACCGGTCTGGTCTGGAACCTGGCAAAGGATCCTGATGGGGTCTATCAACATTTCAGAAAGATCCCATCGACCGGGGTGACAAATCTCCTCACGGTGACATAACGGCAGCCAGCAGCTGATTTCAAAGGGACCCGTAGAATCCAATGGAAAATGAAAAATAGGGACATTTTTAATGGGAGAATCCATTAATGGACTAGTCCGAGTACTTTGGGGGAGTTTCAAAGATTTTTATGGAAAAAACCGAAACCAATTTTTTTTCGTTTGAAAATGTTTTATTTTTATTATTTATGCTAAGCTAATATTAGCCGCAAGTGGGTTAATAGCAGATCATTTCTAATGTAAAGAGAACTCCCACTCTCGGGATACTTCCGGGTTCTGAACTGGTTGCAGTTCCACACTAGTTCCATGTGATGGCGCTAACGGTCGAGTGCAGAATGAATGGGGGTCTATGGAGCTATACCCCTAAAAATCCACTTTTCTCAGGATATAATTTTTTTCTAGTAACTTTAATTTGGAATTCGAAAGGGGAGGCCCAAAAAATACTAACTGCTGGGGTGTTAGATTTTTTTTAAGTCTTTATTTTTTTTCAAAAAATACTTTTACAATGTCAGAGACGTCATACACATTGTACGACCAGAGATACCGTATTACGGCAAGCTCCGGTCACTTTATTTACTCACTCGAGCATCGACAACACAGCTGACAGGTTAGGCTCCCCCTGTCAATACACATGCTAGAAAGAGTTTTGGCTTGATAATGTTGTTTCTAATGTCTCTGACATTATGATTCCACTTCGGATGCCATCAAGCAGGGATCTCTGGTCGTAGTCAGTCCATCACTAACCAATCAGCATTCATTAGCAGAATGCTAGCGTGTTATGGGCAACAACGACTCACCCTGTTAGAAATCGAAAGGACATAAGTACTCGTTCATCCAATTTTCGATCTATAATCCATGTTGAACATGCAAAAACTACAATAAAATCTGAGATTTCTCAACGACAATCAGGTGAAAGAGAGAAATTTAGCCGTTTAGCTCCATAGACTCCCATTCATTCTGCACTCGACCGCGATCACTCCCAGTGGAACTGTGGTGGAACTGCAACAAAATTCGGTACAATGGGGCTTAATGAGGAGTGGCAAGGCTCTCCTTAAACAGGCTCTGGTTAATAGGCTCCCTCCGTTGGTGACTCAAGGAATTTGCGTGTCGGGGGCCTCCCCCTGCTGGTGACTCTGGGAATTTGTAAATAGGGAAATCCAAGATAGAACAGTCCATCAATCGTCCAGTCCGAGTACTTTGGGGGAATCCACAAGATTTTTATGGAAAACATTTTATTCTTATATCTATATTTGGAGACGGGGTGAGTGAGATTTAAGAGCGAGTGCTTTCGTGGGGTCTCACCTTAACTGTGGTCCCGTCGGGGGTCCCACAGGGTGTTTTCTCGTTAATGCTACCACACCCTTAACCCTAACACTAACACTGCCCTTAACCTTAACAAACACCAATGATCACGTGTTCCTGTTTTACCTCACGTCTCTCCTCCCACACTGGTTTCTGTGTACAGCGTTTTTATGACGTTTCCACGGAGACCATCCCTCTCACCGGCTCCTTGTTGACATCCTTGTCTCCGGGGCAACTGGTGCGTCCGAGTGTGCGTGGTTACCCTTGGAGACAGGAAGTGTCGGTTTCCTCTCACGAGAGGGGGCGAGAGAGAGAGAGGGGGCGAGAGAGAGAGGGGGCGAGGGAGAAAGTGAGTGGGGAGGGGGAGGGGGAGGGGGAGGGGGAGAGAGGGGAGGAAGCGTTCTTCTTCCTGTCATAGGAGCGAGGGATGGAACGGAGGGATGGAACGGAGGGATGGAACAGAGTGATTAAACCTTGTGATTGATGAGCTGGTGAAGCGGGCGGGGCTTTGGGCTGTCACCAGAGAGACTGTGTTGTAGTGTGGCCTGTAAAACCTCTTCCCCCCCCAGCATGCAGGGACCTGATTGGCTCAGATAGGTAAAGAGAGAAAGCCCAGTGCTTCATGGACCTCAGGCAGCAGAACCTCATCTACCTCCTCTGGACCCAGGACCCTCAGCACAGGTACCCAACTACTGTCTGTCTGTGTCTCTCTCACTAACTATCTCTCTCTGTCTCTCGTCTCTCTCTCTCTCTTTCTCTCTGTCTACCCCTTCACTGTTCTCTGACAGTTGTGGTGACAGCATGCACACACACACTATCCCTCTCTCCCCGTCACTCTCTCTCTCTCTCTACCTCTCTCTCTCTTATCTCATCTCTCTCATCTCTCTCTCTCCCTGTCACTCTCTCCTTAACTCCAGAACATTCTCTTCAACAGTCTTTCTCATCTTTTTTACTTTCCAAATCTACCTCTCTCCTACTCTCGCTCTCCCTCTTCTCTCCCTACCTCTCTCTCCCTACCTCTCTCTCTCCCTCCTCTCTTTCAACCTCCTCTCTCTCTACCTCTCTTTACCTTCTCTCTCCATAACTCTCTCTCTCTCTCCCTCCTCTCTCTCTCCTGACCAGTAGGACTTTCTCTGATGAGTCAGCACTCCACTCTCCTGTGCTGTCTGGTCAAGAGGGTCCCCCGTGTGTGTGTGTGTGGTGTGTGTGTGTGTGTGTGTGTGTGTGTGTGTGTGTGTGTGTGTGTGTGTGTGTGTGTGTGTGTGTGCGCTTGCACAGGATGTGGCGGGAGACTGTATGCTGGCTCAGCTCAGGACACGCACACACATACACACTCGCCAGTGTAGCTGTGGTTACATGGCGGAGCAGGGGCTAGTTCTGGAGCAGGGGGCTAGTTCTGGAGCAGGGCTAGTTCTGGAGCAGAGGCTAGTTCTGGAGCAGGGGGGCTAGTTCTGGAGCAGGGGCTAGTTCTGGAGCAGAGGCTAGTTCTGGAGCAGGGGGGCTAGTTCTGGAGCAGGGGGGCTAGTTCTGGAGCAGGGGCTAGTTCTGGAGCAGGGGGGCTAGTTCTGGAGCAGGGGGCTAGTTCTGGAGCAGAGGCTAGTTCTGGAGCAGGGGGGCTAGTTCTGGAGCAGGGGGCTAGTTCTGGAGCAGGGGCTAGTTCTGGAGCAGGGGCTAGTTCTGGAGCAGAGGCTAGTTCTGGAGCAGAGGCTAGTTCTGGAGCAGGGGCTAGTTCTGGAGCAGAGGCTAGTTCTGGAGGGGCTAGTTCTGGAGCAGAGGCTAGTTCTGGAGCAGAGGCTAGTTCTGGAGCAGGGGGGGCTAGTTCTGGAGCAGGGGGGCTAGTTCTGGAGCAGAGGCTAGTTCTGGAGCAGAGGCTAGTTCTGGAGCAGGGGGGCTAGTTCTGGAGCAGGGGCTAGTTCTGGAGCAGAGGCTAGTTCTGGAGCAGGGGCTAGTTCTGGAGCAGAGGCTAGTTCTGGAGCAGAGGCTAGTTCTGGAGCAGGGGCTAGTTCTGGAGCAGAGGCTAGTTCTGGAGGGGCTAGTTCTGGAGCAGGGGCTAGTTCTGGAGCAGAGGCTAGTTCTGGAGCAGAGGCTAGTTCTGGAGCAGGGGGGGCTAGTTCTGGAGCAGGGGGCTAGTTCTGGAGCAGAGGCTAGTTCTGGAGCAGAGGCTAGTTCTGGAGCAGGGGGGCTAGTTCTGGAGCAGGGGCTAGTTCTGGAGCAGGGGCTACTTCTGGACGAGGCTAGTTCTGAAGGTGGATCTGGGAATAGCATGGACTGCTTTTGTAAACACAGGGTATGTAAACCTGACGTGTATATATACTGTACATGCTGCCTGCACACATGACCAGCCTGTATATATACTGTACATGCTGCCTGCACACATGACCAGCCTGTATATATACTGTACATGCTGCCTGCACACATGACCAGCCTGTATATATACTGTACATGCTGCCTGCACACATGACCAGCCTGTATATATACTGTACATGCTGCCTGCACACATGACCAGCCTGTATATATACTGTACATGCTGCACTCATAGGACGGTGCATAGAAGAGATGATGATGTTGCTGCCTACGTTAGACACTCAGAACTGAACTTGTAAAGTTGTGACTCTTTCTTCTCTCTCTCTCTCTCTCTCGCTTTCTCTCTCTCTCTGCTTTCTCTCTCTCTTGCTTTCTCTCTCTGCTTCTCTCTCTCTCTCTCTCTCTCTCTCGCTCTCTCTCTCTCTCTCTCTCTCTCTCTCAGGCTGTTACGGTACACTCTGTGTGTCTGTGTGTCCCTCCCTCAGAGTACTTTCATCTTTTCATCATCAGACAGTGTGGTGAACAATGGTATAAGGGTTTCAAATGTATTAAAGAAATGCTGTCTGGTATTTCTGTAATGTTGGCAGTGTGAGCACAGTCTAGCCATTAAAAAAGGCAGACACAAGAAAACCTGGTTACCAAAATAATCCAGAGTATGTGGACAGCATATTTAGCCAATTCATAATCTCTGTTAAGGGCCCGATAGGAACCTCCTTCCCTCTCTCTCTCTTTCTTCTACCTTCTCTCTCCTCTCTCTCTCTCTCTCTCTTTATTTCTCTCTTTCTTTATCTATCCAGACTGACCCTGTGTGTAGCAGGCTGTGTGTGTGTGTGAGGAGGTGTGTGTGTGGGGTGAGGAGGTGTGTGTGTTTGTGTGTGAGGAGGTGTGTGTGTGTGGGTGTGTGTGTCAGAGAACATTTCACAGACAGACCGGCTGTCACTCCAAGAGGCCTGGTCTCAACAGCTGTGACTTGGTCTGCTGGACACACACAGACACACACCTCCTCACACACACACACACACACTCCTAACAGCTGGTGCTGGATCAGTTGGAGACAGGCTGTCTGTCTTTGGTGTGTCACACGAGGGCCAGGGACCGCTGTCTCCATGGCGAATGTCTAGGGTGAAGCTACGTTAGCAACCCGCTAATGCTACATGCACACACACCCTGCTAATGCTAATGCCATGATGAACTCACTGGGCTGTGAGCAGGGTCCAAAAAGATATTTATGTTAGCTGATAGCTAGCTAGTAGCTAACTAGTTTACTCATGACGGACAGCCATTGTTTAACGAGGCGCGACCATGGCGACCGTGCACTAGAACTGTTTGTCAGACGATGTCTGGCTGGATTGATGAACAAGTTACCTCCTAACGCTTCAGTGGATTAGGTGCCTGCTCTGTCCATGCCTAGGCTAGGCTAGCTCTGCTCTGTCCATGCCTAGGCTAGGCTAGCTCTGCTCTGTCCATGCCTAGGCTAGGCTAGCTCTGCTCTGTCCATGCCTAGGCTAGGCTAGCTCTGCTCTGTCCATGCCTAGGCTAGGCTAGCTCTGCTCTGTCCATGCCTAGGCTAGGCTAGCTCTGCTCTGTCCATGCCTAGGCTAGGCTAGCTCTGCCTAGTCCATGCCTAGGCTAGGCTAGCTTTGCTCTGTCCAGGCCTAGGCTAGGCTAGCTTTGATTTGCACACAATTAATACGGGCACAAGCAATATTGCTTTAATTTGAGCGCAAATGATTGTTATAAGTCCTCCCCCCCACACACACACACACACACACCTCCCCCCCCACACACGACACACACTCACACCTCCCCCCACACACACACACTCACACCCCCCACACACACACACAAACCTCCCACACACACCCCACCCCTCTAATGGCCCATGCTTAGTGAGGGTGGGGGTGGACATCACTGTCTATTCCCCCAGCTCTCTATACAAGCTCCCTACTAGAACCCTAGCTCTCTATACAAGCTCTCTACTAGAACGCAGACATAGACTGGCTGATGGGTGACTGGCTGACTGACTGCTGACTGCTGACCTGACTGGCTGACTGGCTGACTGGGATGCTGCTGTATCTCTCAGAGAGAGCAGTGTTGTCTGTGTTTCGTGTGTTCCTGCCGTGGATTGCTCTACCAGGGTTAGGGCTGGATCAGGGATGCAGGTGAGTGAGTCAAAGAAGGCTGTTGAAAATGTCTCTACAGGGGGTGTAAGGTGTGGTGTGTGTGTGTGTACGTGTGGGTTTCTGTCTGTGTGCGACATGCTGTTTGCGTGCCTGAATTTGTGTTGTGTGTACTGGAGGATGTGTGTGTGTGTGTACTGGAGGATGTGTGTGTGTGTCTGTGTCTATATCGTTTCCAGCTCTGTAAATATCAGGATCAGTTGTTAGTTATGTAGTCACTAGGTTTGCAGCTGTGTCTGTGTTATGGTGTGTGTTATGGTGTGTGTGTTCTGGTGTGGGTGTGTGTCTGTGTCTGGTGTCTGTGTTCTGGTGTGTGTGTGTGTGTGTCTGTGTTACTGGTGTGTTGTTGTGTGTGTTATGGTGTGTGTGTGTCTGTGTTCTGGTGTGTGTGTGTTTGGTGTGGTGTGTGTATGTGTTGTGTTCTGGTGTGGTGGTTGTATGTGTTCTGGTGTATGTGTTATGGTGTGTCTGTGTTCTGGTGTCTGTGTTCATGGTGTGTGTGTGTTCTGGTGTATGTGTTCTGGTTGTGTGTTCTGGTGTGTGTGTGTATGTGTTCTGGTGTGTGTGTGTGCTGGTGTTTGGTGTGTGTGTGTATGTGTTTCTGGTGTGTGTGTGTGTGTGTTCTGGTGTGTGTGTGTGTGTGTGTTCTGGTGTGTGTGTGTTTGTGTGTCTATGGCTTCGCTTGTGTTTTGCAAAAATGTACGCGAGTGTGAACATGTATATCTGTGTATGATTCATAAATGTGTTTGTAAGTGTATTTGCTTGTGTGTGTGTGTACATCATGTGTGCGTGTCTACATCATGTGTGACAATGTACGGTATTATGTGTGTATGGTATGTGTGTGTGTAAAGGATGTGTGTACAATATGTGTGTGTGTACAGTGTTGTTGTTGTGGTGTAACAGCATGTGTGGTGGTGTGTGTGTGTGTGTGGTGTGTGTGTACAGTGGTGTGTTTGTGTACAGGAAGGTGAGTGTGTGGCGGTGTGTTCCGTATGTGAGTGTGGTACAGTGTGTGGTGTGTGTGTGTGTGTGTGGTACAGTGTGTGTGTGTACAGGAATGGGTGAGTGTGTGTACCCCTCTATTCACCACCTCGTCACCTGGCCTTCCCAGAGGCTGCATGCCAGAGACGCCCAGCTGGGCGGGGCACAGGAACAGGAAGTCCCTGATGTAAACACAGGCCTGCTTTGAACACGCTACGCTACAGCTAACCCAGACCTACTCTGCAACACGCTACGCTACGCTACGCTACAGCTAACCCAGACCTACTCTGCAACACGCTACGCTACGCTACGCTACAGTAACCCCGACCTACTCTGCAACACACTACACTACAGCTAACCCAGACCTACTCTGCAACACGCTACGCTACGACACTACAGCTACCCAGACCTACTCTGCAACACGCTACGCTACACTACGCTAACCAGACCTACTCTGCAACACGCTACGCTACACTACAGCTAACCCAGACCTACTCTGCAAACACGCTACGCTACACTACAGCTAACCCAGACCTACTCTGCAACACGCTACGCTACACTACAGCTAACCCAGACCTACTCTGCAACACGCTACGCTACACTACAGCTAACCCAGACCTACTCTGCAACACGCTACACTACACTACAGCTAACCACGACCTACTCTGCAACACGTACGCTACAACAGCTAACCCAGACCTACTCTGCAACACGCTACGAAGGAAATACTCAGTGACGTTGACTGTAGCGGACAGATAAGTATCTGTCTCCTGTTTGTGTACTTTCTTTTTTCATTCTGAGTGACTCTTCGATGCCGATCCGGCTTAAATATGTTTATCTTTTATCGGGGGCTGAGTCCCAAAAAACTGGCTGTCATTTAAGTGTGAATTTCGTTCTTTTTCCGGGTGCTAAGGGAGCTGCGTTGCGATCTAGCCCGACGGTGTCCTGGTGCGCGGTGGATGTTGTTTGCGCAGGAATATATAGTGAGAGGTGGGTGTGCGGTCCGGTATTGATTCTTTCTTGTGCTGCGGGTTGACTTGTTTTCCTTGTGAGGTGTGGTGCTGTTTGTGTGGTGGCGAGGCGTGGAGAGCAAATGTAAGGACGGAGGAGAGTGCTGGGGAGAAGCAGACGAGGACGATGCACGTCGCGCGCGCGCGACGCTGACTCGCGATCGCTCGCTCGATCGCGCGCGCGCGCCCACCCGACGAGTACTCTCGTCCCCTCTCTGACCTCTCTCCCGATCTGACATCGCTACATCTCCTCTCCAAACTCACATCATATTCAGATCAGTCTTCCACACATGCCCATATAAAACTGCAGCGCTACCAACCTCCCCCTCGCCAACAATGAGACCCTGTGTTCCGACGGGAGGGCCACCCCTCCCCAGCTGCCCGTTACCATGGAGACCCTGTCAGGCTGACCATACACAACGTCAAGGGCAAGACCTGTGACCCGGTCAGTATGTGTGTATACTGTCCTCTGACCTCTCTACAAGGGGGTGTGTGTGTGGTGTTCTGGTTTGTGTGTGTGGTGTTCGTGGTGTGTGTGTGTGGTGTTCGTGGTGTGTTGTGTGTGGTGTTCGTGTGTGGTGTGTTTGGTGTTCGTGGTGGTGTGTGTGTGTTCGTGTGGTGTGTGGTGTGTGGTGTTCGTGGTGTGTGTGTGGTGGTTTTTGTGTGTGTGTGTGTGGTGTTCGTGGTGTGTGTTGTGGTGTTCGTGGTTGTGGTGTGGGGTGTTCTTGGTGTGTGTGTGGTGTTCTGTGTGTGTTGTGTGTGGTGTTCGTGGTGTGTGGTTGTGCGTGCTATGTTGTGGTTGGTGTGAGTAGTGTGTGTGACAGACAGACGGGCAGACAGACGGGCAGACAGGACGGGCAGACAGAGGAGCAGACAGAGGAGCAGACAGACGGGCAGACAGACGGGCAGACAGAGGAGCAGACAGAGGAGCAGACAGACGGGCAGACAGACGGACAGACAGACGGACAGACAGACAGAGGAGCAGACAGACAGACAGACAGAGGAGCAGACAGAGAGCAGACAGACGGACAGACAGAGGAGCAGACAGAGGAGCAGACAGACAGACAGACAGAGGAGCAGACAGAGGAGCAGACAGACAGACAGACAGAGGAGCAGACAGAAGGAGCAGACAGACGGGCAGACAGACGGACAGACAGAGGAGCAGACAGAGGAGCAGACAGACAGACAGACAGAGGAGCAGACAGAGGAGCAGACAGACGGGCAGACAGAGGAGCAGACAGACGGGCAGACAGAGGAGCAGACAGACGGGCAGACAGAGGAGCAGACAGACGGGCAGACAGAGGAGCAGACAGACGGGCAGACAGAGAGCAGCAGGAGCAGAAGAGGAGCAGACAGAGTAGCATAGACAGAGGAGCAGACAGAGGAGCAGACAGAGGACAGACAGAGGAGCAGACAGACGAGCAGACAGACGGAGCAGACAGACGGCAGACAGAGGAGCAGACAGCGGCACAGAGGAGCAGACAGACGGACAGACAGAGGAGCAGACAGAGGAGCAGACAGACGGGCAGACAGACGGGCAGACAGAGGAGCAGACAGAGGAGCAGACAGAGAGCAGACAGA
>CAEFZP010002713.1:0-17500 GCA_903064625.1 Mallotus villosus | reverse complement strand
CACACACACACATGCCCTGTACACACACACACACATGCCCTGTACACACACACACACATGCCCTGTACACACACACACATGCCCTGTACACACACACACATGCCCTGTACACACACACACACACATGACATGTACACACACACACACACACATGACATGTACACACACACACCACCACATGACCTGTACACACACACACACATGACATGTACACACACACACACATGACATGTACACACACACACACACATGACTGTACACACACACACACCACACACACACACACATGCCCTGTACACACACCACACATGCCCTGTACACACACACACATGACATGTACACACACACACACATGCCCTGTACACACACACACACACATGACATGTACACACACACACACACATGACATGTACCACACACACATGACATGTACACACACACACACACATGACATGTACACACACACATGACATGTACACACACACACACACATGCCCTGTACACACACACACACATGCCCTGTACACACACACACACATGCCCTGTACACACACACACACATGCCCTGTACACACACACACACATGCCCTGTACACACCACAGCCCGTACCACACACATGCCCTGTACACACACACACACATGCCCTGTACACACACACATGCCCTGTACACACACACACACATGCCCTGTACACACACACACATGCCCTGTACACACACACACATGCCCGTACACACACACACATGACATGTACACACACACACACATGCCCTGTACACACACACACACACTGACATGTACACACACACACACACACACATGACATTACACACACACACATGACATGTACACACACACACACATGACATGTACACACACCACACACATGACATGTACAGACCACACACACACACACACACACACAATGCCCTGTACACACACACACATGACATGTACACACACACACATGCCCTGTACACACACACACACATGACTGTACACACACACACACACATGACATGTACACACACACACATGACATGTACACACACACACACATGACATGTACACACACACACATGACATGTACACACACACACACATGCCCTGTACACACACACACACATGCCCTGTACACACACACACACATGCCCTGTACACACACACACACATGCCCTGTACACACACACACACATGCCCTGTACACACACACACACATGCCCTGTACACACACACATGCCCTGTACACACACACACATGCCCTGTACACACACACACACCACATGCCCTGTACACACACACACACACATGCCCTGTACACACACACACACACATGCCCTGTACACACACACACACATGCCCTGTACACAACACACACACATGCCCTGTACACACACACACACATGCCCTGTACACACCACACATGCCCTGTACACACACACACACATGCCCTGTACACACACACACACATGCCCTGTACACACACACACACATGCCCTGTACACACACACACATGCCCTGTACACACACACACACATGCCCTGTACACACACACACACATGCCCTGTACACACACACACACATGCCCTGTACACACACACACATGCCCTGTACACACACACACACATGCCCTGTACACACACACACACATGCCCTGTACACACACACACATGCCCTGTACACACACACACACATGCCCTGTACACACACACACATGCCCTGTACACACACACACATGCCCTGTACACACACACCACACACCACAGAGTAGATCTATCTAACCAGGAGATCTGTGTGGCTCTCCCTCTCCTTCATCTCCATGAATCTCATCCTTCCTCCTTCATCCCCACCATCATCCTTACCTTCATTCCTTCTTCCTCTTCCTCCCTCTATAATCCCCCCCCCCATCCCCCCTCCAGATGGGATGTGTCCCAATCAATTAAAAATGCATTTTTCATTTGTAAATGTAATCAAATCCACAGTGTATCCTGCAACTGCAGAGTATCAGCCCGATAAACAGGAAGTTCAGAAATGAAGGGAACGCTTGGCTAGCTCTCCCTCCTCTCTTCAGGAAGGGTTAGAGCAGGTTAGAGGTAGCTCTCCCTCCTCTCTCTCTTCAGGAAGGGTTAGAGCAGGTTAGAGGTAGCTCTCCCTCCTCTCTTTAGGAAGGGTTAGAGCAGGTTAGAGGTAGCTCTCCCTCCTCTCTCTTAGGAAGGGTTAGAGCAGTTAGAGGTAGCTCTCCCTCCTCTCTCTCTTCAGGAAGGGTTAGAGCAGGTTAGAGGTAGCTCTCCTCCTCTCTCTCTTCATGAAGGGTTAGAGCAGGTTAGAGGTAGCTCTCCCTCCTCTCTCTCTTCAGGAAGGGTTAGAGCAGGTTAGAGGTAGCTCTCCCTCTCTCTCTTTAGGAAGGGTTAGAGCAGGTTTAGAGGTAGCTCTCCCTCCTCTCTCTTCAGGAAGGGTTAGAGCAGGTTAGAGGTAGCTCTCCCTCCTCTCTCTCTTCAGGAAGGGTTAGAGCAGGTTAGAGGTAGCTCTCCTCCTCTCTCTCTTCAGGAAGGGTTAGAGCAGGTTAGAGGTAGCTCTCCCTCCTCTCTCTCTTCAGGAAGGGTTAGAGCAGGTTAGAGGTAGCTCTCCCTCCTCTCTTCAGGAAGGGTTAGAGCAGGTTAGAGGTAGCTCTCCCTCTCTCTCTCTCAGGAAGGGTTAGAGCAGGTTAGAGGTAGCTCTCCCTCCTCTCTCTCTTCAGGAAGGGTTAGAGCAGGTTAGAGGTAGCTCTCCCTCCTCTCTCTTCAGGAAGGGTTAGAGCAGGTTAGAGGTAGCTCTCCCTCCTCTCTCTCTCAGGAAGGGTTAGAGCAGGTTAGAGGTAGCTCTCCCTCCTCTCTCTTAGGAAGGGTTAGAGCAGGTTAGAGGTAGCTCTCCCTCCTCTCTCTCTTCAGGAAGGGTTAGAGCAGGTTAGAGGTAGCTCTCCCTCCTCTCTTTAGGAAGGGTTAGAGCAGGTTAGAGGTAGCTCTCCCTCCTCTCTCTTCAGGAAGGGTTAGAGCAGGTTAGAGGTAGCTCTCCCTCCTCTCTTCAGGAAGGGTTAGAGCAGTTAGAGGTAGCTCTCCCTCCTCTCTTCAGGAAGGGTTAGAGCAGGTTAGAGGTAGCTCTCCCTCCTCTCTCTTCAGGAAGGGTTAGAGCAGGTTAGAGGTAGCTCTCCCTCCTCTCTCTTCAGGAAGGGTTAGAGCAGGTTAGAGGTAGCTCTCCCTCCTCTCTCTCTTCAGGAAGGGTTAGAGCAGGTTAGAGGTAGCTCTCCCTCCTCTCTCTCTTCAGGAAGGGTTAGAGCAGGTTAGAGGTAGCTCTCCCTCCTCTCTCTCTTCAGGAAGGGTTAGAGCAGGTTAGAGGTAGCTCTCCCTCCTCTCTCTCTTCAGGAAGGGTTAGAGCAGGTTAGAGGTAGCTCTCCCTCCTCTCTCTCTTCAGGAAGGGTTAGAGCAGGTTAGAGGTAGCTCTCCCTCCTCTCTCTCTTCAGGAAGGGTTAGAGCAGGTTAGAGGTAGCTCTCCCTCCTCTCTCTCTTCAGGAAGGGTTAGAGCAGGTTAGAGGTAGCTCTCCCTCCTCTCTCTCTTCAGGAAGGGTTAGAGCAGGTTAGAGGTAGCTCTCCCTCCTCTCTCTCTTCAGGAAGGGTTAGAGCAGGTTAGAGGTAGCTCTCCCTCCTCTCTTCAGGAAGGGTTAGAGCAGGTTAGAGGTAGCTCTCCCTCCTCTCTCTCTTCAGGAAGGGTTAGAGCAGGTTAGAGGTAGCTCTCCCTCCTCTCTCTCTTCAGGAAGGGTTAGAGCAGGTTAGAGGTAGCTCTCCCTCTCTCTCTTCAGGAAGGGTTAGAGCAGGTTAGAGGGTAGCTCTCCCTCCTCTCTCTCTTCAGGAAGGGTTAGAGCAGGTTAGAGGTAGCTCTCCCTCCTCTCTCTTCAGGAAGGGTTAGAGCAGGTTAGAGGTAGCTCTCCCTCCTCTCTCTCTTCAGGAAGGGTTAGAGCAGGTTAGAGGTAGCTCTCCCTCCTCCTCTCTTCAGGAAGGGTTAGAGCAGGTTAGAGGTAGCTCTCCCTCCTCTCTCTCTTCAGGAAGGGTTAGAGCAGGTTAGAGGTAGCTCTCCCTCCTCTCTCTCTTCAGGAAGGGTTAGAGCAGGTTAGAGGTAGCTCTCCCTCCTCTCTCTCTTCAGGAAGGGTTAGAGCAGGTTAGAGGTAGCTTCTCCCTCCTCTCTCTCTTCAGGAAGGGTTAGAGCAGGTTAGAGGTAGCTCTCCCTCCTCTCTCTCTTCAGGAAGGGTTAGAGCAGGTTAGAGGTAGCTCTCCCTCCCTCCTCTCTCTCTCAGGAAGGGTTAGAGCAGGTTAGAGGTAGCTCTCCCTCCTCTCTCTCTTCAGGAAGGGTTAGAGCAGGTTAGAGGTAGCTCTCCCTCCTCTCTCTCTTCAGAAGGGTTAGAGCAGGTTAGAGGTAGCTCTCCCTCCTCTCTCTCTTCAGGAAGGGTTAGAGCAGGTTAGAGGTAGCTCTCCCTCCTCTCTCTCTTCAGGAAGGGTTAGAGCAGGTAGAGGTAGCTCTCCCTCCTCTCCTCAGGAAGGGTAGAGCAGGTTAGAGGTAGCTCTCCCTCCTCTCTCTCTCTTCAGGAAGGGTTAGAGCAGGTTAGAGGTAGCTCTCCCTCCTCTCTCTCTCTTCAGGAAGGGTAGAGCAGGTTAGAGGTAGCTCTCCCTCCTCTCTCTCTTCAGGAAGGGTTAGAGCAGGTTAGAGGTAGCTCTCCCTCCTCTCTCTCTTCAGGAAGGGTTAGAGCAGGTTAGAGGTAGCTCTCCTTCCTCTCTCTCTTCAGGAAGGGTTAGAGCAGGTTAGAGGTAGCTCTCCTTCCTCTCTCTCTTCAGGAAGGGTTAGAGCAGGTTAGAGGTAGCTCTCCCTCCTCTCTCTCTTCAGGAAGGGTTAGAGCAGGTTAGAGGTAGCTCTCCCTCCTCTCTCTCTTCAGGAAGGGTTAGAGCAGGTTAGAGGTAGCTCTCCCTCCTCTCTTTAGGAAGGGTTAGAGCAGTTAGAGGTAGCTCTCCCTCCTCTCTCTCTTCAGGAAGGGTTAGAGCAGGTTAGAGGTAGCTCTCCCTCCTCTCTCTCTTCAGGAAGGGTTAGAGCAGGTTAGAGGTAGCTCTCCCTCCTCTCTCTCTTCAGGAAGGGTTAGAGCAGGTTAGAGGTAGCTCTCCCTCCTCTCTCTCTTCAGGAAGGGTTAGAGCAGGTTAGAGGTAGCTCTCCCTCCTCTCTCTCTTCAGGAAGGGTTAGAGCAGGTTAGAGGTTTCAGAGAGAGGAGAGAGCACAGGGTCTAAAGGGAGTGAGAGAGATGGAAAAAGAGAGAGAAAAAGAGAGAGACAGTGTGAGAGAGGAGGCTAAAGAGAGAGAAACCGAGAAAGACAGTGGAGAGAGAGGAGGATAGAGAGAGAGAGACAGGGAAGAGACAGTGGAGAGAGAGAGGATAGAGAGAGAGAGACAGGGAGAGACAGTGGGAGAGAGGAGGATAGAGAGAGAGAGGACAGGGAGAGACAGTGGGAAGAGGAGATAGAGAGAGAGAGAGAGACAGGGAGAGACAGTGGGAGAGAGGAGGATAGAGAGAGAGAGAGACAGGAGAGACAGTGGGAGAGATGAGCTAGAGAGAGAGAGATACAGGGAGAGACAGTGGGAGAGATGAGGCTAGAGAGAGAGACAGAGAGAGACAGTGGAGAGAGGGAGATAGAGAGAGAGAGAGACAGGTAGAGACAATGGGAGAGAGGAGGATAGAGAGAGAGAGAGACAGGAGAGGACAGTGGGAGAGATGGAGGCTAGAGGAGAGAGAACAGAGAGAGACAGTGGGATGAGAGAGGCTAGAGAGAGAGACCGAGAGCACGACAGGCGAGAGCGGAGCTTAGAGGAGCTAGACATGTGAGAGCCGTGGGAGAGAGGAGGATAGAGAGCAGAGACAGGAGAGTACAGTGGAGAGAGGAGATAAGCGAGAGAGTAGAGACAGAGAGAGACAGCGAGAGAGCAGGATAGAGAGAGCGGAGATCGAGACGAGAGAGAGCACAGTGGGGAGAGATGAGAGAGGGAGGCTAGAGAGAGCGACAGAGAGAGGACAGTGGACGTAGTAGGAGCTAGAGATGAGAGACAGAGAGAGACAGTGGGAGAGAGTAGCTAGAGAGAGCGACCGGGAGACAGTGGGAGAAGAGTATGGAAAAAGAGAGAGCAAATAGAGAGAGACAGTGTGAGAGGAGGCTACAAGAGCGAGACACAGAGACAGACAGTGGGAGAGCAGGAGGATAGAGAGAGAGAGACCGGGAGAGACAGTGGGAGAGAGGAGATGAGTAGCAGAGAAGACAGGAGAGGACAGTGGGAGAGAGGAGGAGAGAGAGAGAGAGAGACAGGTGAGAGACGGTGGTGAGAGAGAGGATAGAGAGATAGAGAGACAGGAGAGACAGTGGGGAGAGGAGGAGATCGGAGAGCGAGAGAGACAGGGCAGAGACAGTGGGGCGAGAGAAGGAGGATAGAGAGCAGAGAGCGACGGGAGCAGGAGAGACAGTGGGAGAGAGGAGGCTAGAGAGAGAGACAGAGAGAGACAGTGGGAGGAGGCGGATAGAGAGAGAGAGAGACAGGAGAGACCGAGAGAGGAGGATTCGACGAGAGACGAGAGAGGGACAGCGGGGAGAGACCGTGGAAGAGAGGAGGCTAGAGAGAGAGACAGAGAGAGAGACAGTGGGAGAGAGATGAGGCTAGCGAGAGAGACAGAGCGAGACAGGGAGAGATGAGGCGGCAGAGAGCGAGACAGGGAGAGAAAGGGGAGGAGAGAGGAGGATAGAGCGAGAGACAGTGGAGAGACAGTGGGCGAGAGGAGATAGAGAGAGAGAGAGATCAGCGCGAGACAGTGGGACGAGAGGAGATAGATAGAGCGAGAGACAGAGAGAGACAGTGGGAGAGAGGAGTGCTAGAGAAGAGAGACAGAGAGAGACAGTGGGGAGAGAGGAGGCTAGAGAGCGAGACAGAGAGAGCAAGTGGGAGAGAGGAGGCTAGAGAGAGCGACAGGAGAGACAGTGTGGATGCGAGGAGGCTAGAGAGTAGCGACAGGAGAGACAGTGGGAGAGGAGGATAGAGAGAGATGACAGGGAGAGACAGTGTTATGAGAGGAGGATCGAGAGAGCAGAGAGACAGAGAGAGACAGTGGGAGAGAGGAGGAAGGATTAGAGAGGCGAGAGAGACAGAGAGAACGAGATCAGTGGAGAGAGGAGGAGGATCGAGAGAGAGAGCGACAGAGAGAGACAGTGGGAGAGAGAGGATTGGATGAGAGAGATTAAGAGAGAGAGAGAGAGACCAGAGAGACAGTGGAGAGAGGAGGCTAGAGAGAGAGAACAGAGAGGACGAGACACCCCACCCAACTCTATCGAGCAGGTTTTTCTGTAGAAAATACACACGCCACCACATTTACACAACACACCTCTCTCTCTCTCTCTCCTCTCTCTCTCTCGCTCTCTCACACCCCAGAGCAGGAACCACCTGTGGATGAGACTATCTGACGCGCCCCCAGGTACTTTTGAGGAATGGTTTGACCCAACAGCATATGCGCCTCCAGAGAGCCATCAGCTCTGTAGTCTGTCATAAAAGTATTTTTCAGGCTAAGTAAGGATGCTGTGTTTGGATGTAGCTTAGCATAGCCCTAGCATAGCTGCTATGTTGTATGTAGCGTTAGCATAGCCCATATCTTTGCTGCTGGTGTGCGGAGTTGTAGTTTTAGCATATGCCCCTAAAATAGCTGCTGTGTATGGGTGTAGCTAGCATAGCCATAGCTTAGCTGCTATGTGTGGATGTAGCTTAGCATAGCCCCTAGAGTAGCGTGCTGTGTATGGATGTAGCTTAGCATAGCCCATAGCTTAGCTGCTATGTGTGGATGTAGCTTAGCATAGCCCCTAGAGTAGCTGCTGTGTATGGGTGTAGCTTAGCATAGCCATAGCTCAGCTGCTGTTATGTGAGAGACAGACATTGTTGTGCTGTTGTGCAGTATGTTTCGCTCTCTGGCAGCAAGCAGCAGGACTTTGAAAGCAGAATGTTGCATGCAGGAGCTCTTATCAGCAGTGTGTGCGTTACTGACTGTGTGTGTTTGCTGAGTGAGAGTATGTGTGTGTACATTGTGTGCATGTGTGTGCATGTGTGTGTAAAACTTTGTGTGTGGTCAGAAGAGGGTTCACTACGCTCGTCATTCGTGGAGTGACCTATTAAAGTGTATGGACT
Source organism: Mallotus villosus (assembly GCA_903064625.1). Lineage (NCBI taxonomy): Eukaryota > Metazoa > Chordata > Actinopteri > Osmeriformes > Salangidae > Mallotus > Mallotus villosus. The sequence continues at coordinate 9,276 of CAEFZP010002713.1, read as the reverse complement.
GGAGCATAGAGAGCGAGGGAGAGGGGGAGTGTCGAGTGGCGGAGCGAGGTGGTGAGCGATGGGGAGCGTACGAGAGAGGGGAGTAGGGGGGAGGGGGAGAGTTTAGAGGGGGAGAGCGAGGGGAGAGAGAGCTTTGATCGATTCACACTAGATAAAGGAGCTGTGGAGCGAGTGAGTGATGAGAGAAAAACGGCCGCACTTCCGACTTTCAGCTAATATTACTCTGGTAGCAACAGACTGATCTGGGTTAGGGGTGAGGGAGAGAGAAGGAGAGAGGTGAGGGGTGAGGGAGAGAGAAGGAGAGAGGTGAGGGGATGGGGAGAGGGAGAGAAAGGAGAAGGGGTGAGGGGTGAGGGAGAGAAGAGAGAAGGAGAGAGGTGAGGGGTGAGGGAGAGGAGGAGAGGGGTGAGGGAGTGAAAGGAACACGAGAAGAGAACAGGGAGAGAGGTCCGGAGGGGTTGAGGGAGAGAGAAGGAGAATAAGGTGACGGGGTGAAGGGAAGAAGAGAAGGAGAAGGCAGTGAGGGGTGAGTGAGAAGGGATGTAGAGAAGGTGAGGGGGAGGGCTGAGAGAAGGAGAAACGGAGAGGGGTGAGGGTGTGAAAGATAGAGAGAAGGTGAGGCCCGGTGAGGGAGTGCAGGGAGAGAGAAGGAGAGGGGTGAGGGGTGAGGAGAGAGAGGAGAGAGGTGACGGGGTGAGGGAAGAGAAGAAGAGAGGTGAAGGGAGAGCGGAGGAGAGAAGAGTGGGGCAGTGAGGGGTTGAGGGAGAGAGAAGTCAAGAGCGTGTGACGGAGTGAGGGCAGATGAGAATGACGAGATAGGGAACAGAGAGCGTAGAGGAGGTCTGATGGACAGGGAGAGAAAGCGAGAGACGCGGTAACGTTCACTGATGGGACCACCGAGAAGGAGAACGGGCCCGTGAGGCAGCCTGTCGCAGGGAAGGTTCCTCGAGCCGAACTTGGATCTCTCGAGGAAGCGTAGTGCGCTCCTTTGTTCCACTGTGAGGGCCTGTTGGTTTTCTTCACCTAGCGTCGGTGCCCCCCCGTCGGGCAGCTCGGCCGGAACTCCGTGAATCTTTCGATTTGCCATGTTTCAGGGCCAGTGGACGCTATAGGAGACCCGTGCGTGGTCTTTTCCATCTTGTCTCCCTCTGTTTTCTTTTGCTTCCTTCTCTGGGCGGCGTGGCTTCCGTTCTTGCTCCTTGGGAGGGCGGTGAGCGCGACGACGAATGAAGGATTTACGGGGTGAGCCCTGGAGCGATACAGAGGCACTGAGGGGAGCTGAGTGTGTCGCCGTGTAGCTATGTCGAGTCCCTTTGAGAAGTACAAAAACACACAACAAAAACACCCCCCACCCCAGGGATGAGATGCAGACCCCGATAGAGAGACGAAGAGAGAAGAGAGAGGTGTGAGGGGCGATGTCGGCAGTGCCCGACGGAACGAGAGACACCCACTTCACGCCTAGGGGTTAGGTGGCGGAGCGAGAGACGATAAGGGAGAGGTTGGGAGGGGGGAAGGGACGAGAAGAGCACGGAGAGTGAGGGTGAAGGGCAGAGAGAAAGAGACGAGGAACGGCATCGAGGGGATGACGAGGACATGAGAGAGAGTGAGGGTGAGGGAAACGAGCGAGAAGGAGAGCAGGGTGATGGAGTAAGAGTAAGAGAGAAGGAAGAGAGAGGAGAGGAGAAGGAGAGGAAGGAGAGGGGTGAGGGGTGAGGGAGAGAGAAGGAGAGGGGTGAGGGGTGAGGGAGAAGAGAAGGAGAGGTGAGGGGTGAGGGAGAGAGAAGGAGAGGGGTGAGGGCGTGACGGAGAGAGAAGAGAGAAGGGTAGGGGGTGAGGGAGAGCACCGAGAAAGAGAAGGAGAGAGGTGGGAGGGTGAGGGAGAGAGAAGAGAGAGAGGGGCACTACCGAGCGAGGGGGTTGACCCGGCGACGAGAGAAGAGAGAGGGTAAGGCCGCGCATGAGGGAGAGAGAAAGGAGACGAGGTGAGGGGGAGGGACGAGAGGAAAGGAGAGGGAGAGGGAGAGAGAAGGAGAGGCGTTGGAACCCGGGGATGACAGGGCCCAGACAGAGAAGGAGAGAAGTGAGCGGGTGAGGGACGGAAGATGAGAAGGAGAGGGGTGAGAGGGGTGAAGGGAGGAAGAAGGAGTCGAGTGAGGGGTGAGGAGAGGAGAGAGAGAAAGGAGAGGGAGCGTCAGCCATGAGGTGAGGGTCGACAGGACAGGTGATGACAGGATGCGCAGGCATGAGTGCCATAGAGCCGCAACATGTTTGGACGAGAACTGTGAAGGTGTGTGTGTGTGACGCTACATCTGCAGGTCTATACTTGTGCTACATTCTGTGTGCCTACAGTAGGTGTTGTGTGTGTATCTGTAGTAGTGTGTGTGTGTGTGTATCTGTAGTAGTGGTGTGTGTGTGTATCTGTAGTAGTGTGTGCATATGTGTATCTCTAGTATGTGTGTGTGTGCGCGGACGTCCGTTGTGTGTGTGTGAGTGTGTTTTCTCATCTTGTCTGAACAGAGCCCTAGTGGGAAGCTTCTGGAAGTGCCCAGCTGATCTGCAGTGGAGGGTTATCCACTGAGACACAGAGAGGCACAGCTGACTGCAGTGGAGGGTTATCCACTGAGACACAGAGAGGCACAGCTGATCTGCAGTGGAGGTTATCCACAGGGCCACAGAGAGGCACAGCTGATCTGCAGTGGAGGGTATCCCTGATGACACAGAGAGAGGCACAGCTGATCTGCAGTGGAGGTATCCACAGGGACACAGAGAGGCACAGCTGATCTGCAGTGGAGGGTTATGCACAGGGCCACAAGAGAGGCATGAGCTGATCTGCAGTGGAGTTATCCACGGGCCACAGAGAGGCACAGCGATCTGCAGTGGAGGGTTATCCACGGGGTCATCGCTACTAACAGTAACATGGCAGTCTGGATCCTACAGTGGGGAGGGAATGTGTATGTGATCAGGAGGATGATATTAGCATCTTTACACTCGTGTTCCAACTGCAGGCATTGTTTCACTGTCCTTTCACTGTATATATTATGATACAGCCTTGGTTGAGGAAATGTGTCTTAAGAGAAGGGTTTTGCTCTGTGATCTGTGATGTCACTTCCTGAGTTGAGCCCACATGATTGAGTTAGATCAGCCGGACAGGGGGAGGGGGAGATGGGAGTGGAGGGGGAGGGGGAGGGGGAGGCAGCTGAGTTGGAGGATGTTTCCAGATGTCTCTGTTGTGCTCCTACCGCTCAGACACCTGACTCCCCTGTTCACTCTTCTGATGGTGGAGGGTCTGCTTAAAGAATGTGTGTGTGTGTGTGTGTCAGTGGGGGTTAATAAAGAGGGGAGTGTCTCATCTTTACTGCCTGGAAATTAATAGTGTGATTATATCAACTTTTTAAAATATCCCTCGTCTTATTCTCTATCGTGGGTTCAGTTCAGTTGGCCTGAGATTAGCCACAGGCTCACGACAGCAGTGCGTGTGTGAGTGCGTGCTGTGTGTGTGTGCGTGTGTGGAGCTGGATCGTGTGAGAGGGGAGTGACATGTGGGTGTGTGTGTTAATGTCCTCTATGTGCATACTGCAGAGAGTGAGAAAACCGAGAGGAGCGGGTGTGTGTAAGCTGTCTGTACAGAAATAGACACTGTGTAACACACACACACACACACACCGTGGAGCCATTCTAAGTTCTTCTCACCACTGGCTTTGTGAGTCATGAAGACAGAGGTGTGACCAAATCGCTCTTTCTCCTCCTTTCTTCTCTCGCCTCCATCTGTCTGTCTCTCTCTGTCTCATCTTTCTCTGTCTATACCCTCTCATCTCGTCCTCCATCCTCTAGCCATCCTCCCCCTCCTCCAGTACTGCTGCGTGGTCTGTCTGTGGGTGTGTGTGTGGTGTGTGGTGTGTGTGTGCTCCTGCGTAGTGTGCTCGCACGACGCGTGCACCAGAGATGAGAGCGCACCAGGCTGAAGAGACTGTGACTCTGAGCTGAGACACCGCACGATACTCTAAGAATCTCTAAGCATCTCCTCATCAGTCTGCATAACGAATCTCTCCATCATTCTCATCGCATAGCTCTACTCTGCTCGCTATCCTCTCTTGCTCTCTATCCCTCCTTCTCTCTCACTTCACTCAATGTGACTACTCTCTCTGTGTCAACACGATCGATCTTTTTCCGTAAAGGACTGCAAAGAACACGGTAAGCAGGCTATCTCTGCTGCTGTCTGTGTGTGCGTGCTGGTGGTAATGTGATGTGTGTGGACTTTGATGGTGCGGTTGGGGGTGTGTGTGTGAGGCGGGGCGTGACTGTGTGTGATGTGTGTTCATGTGGACTGCGATAGTGAACACAGCGATAGAGGCATGCTGCAGCTTCCCTGTGGTGACTGTGGCTGGATCACTCCTGATGTGAGGTTAGTCTGAATGAACTGCCATGTTGTATGTTGTGTGTGTGTGTGTGTCAGTAAGTTTGTGAGAGAGTGGTGTGTGGGGTCAGTAGTTTGTGAGTGAGGTTGTGTGTGGACTTAACACCTCAACTGTCAGCATCTCGAATGTAAATAGTATATTTAGAAGGATGCTCCTCAGTCTCTCTCTAATCTGTGCGTCCTGCGTGTGAAGTGGATGTTGTGGTGTGTGAAAATGAGGTTGTGTGGTGGGTGTGAAGAGGATGTGTGTGTGGTGTGAAGGTATTCAGTGTGTGTGTGCTGTAATGCGACTGGTTGTGTGTGATGAGAGGGTTGATGTGTGTTGTGTGTGTGACAGGGGCGGATGTGGGGGGGTGGGAGAGGTGGATGGGGGCGGGTTGGTGTGGGGTGTGTGTGGGAAGGGGATGTGGGGGGGGGTGGGGAAGTGGTATACGTGTGTGGTGGGGGTGAGAGGTGGATGTGTGGGGGTGGTTTGAAGGGGATGTGTGTGTGTGTGAAGAGGTGGGATGTGGGGGGGGGTGGGGGGTGAACGGAGGATGTGTGTGTGTGTGTGAAGTGGTATGTGTGTGGGTGGGAGACTGGGGGATGATGGTGTGTCGTGTGGTGAGGTGGGTGTGTGTGTGGTGTGGAAGGGGATGCGTTGAGAGGTGGATGTGTGGTGAGTTGGATGTGCTGTGGGTGAGTGTGTGTGAGGGGATGTGATGTGTGTGTGGAGGTGTGATGATGTGTGTGTGTGAGGTGGATGTGATGACCCCCGAGCGGGAGGTAGCGAGAGGTGGATTGTGGTGTGTGGAGGTGTAGGTGTGGTGTGGTGAGGGTGTGATTCGCGCACCCCGACTGAGGGGGGACATGTGTGTGTGTGTGGTGTGTGTGTGAGGGTGGATGTGTGAGGGGACATGCGCCCGTGTGGGTGAGCTCATTGGCGTTGTCAGGGAACCAGACAATTTTATAAGGAAGGGCCAGCATAGGAGGAAGAGCTTTCAAGACAGGTGGGACTATAACAGTTGTCAAAGCATGGAGAGGAATTATATTATGGGAGGATGTTACTTTTTTTTTCGTTTTTTTGGTGTTTCGATCTGCATGCGTGATGTTGAGGTCTCGACGAGTAAGTAAACGGGAGGGGGAGGGAGGGAGAGAAGAGGGTATGAGAGGAGAGGAAGGGAGCATGCAGGTATGAGAGGGAGGGAGGGGACGGGCAGAGAGAGGGGGAGTGTCGGGTTATCGGGGTTTGCGGGTGTGCATGGTTGGGTTTCTTTTGCGGGAGGCGTACTCGGGAGGGTCGTCTGTGGGGTCTGTCGGGGGTTGGGTCTGGTGGGAGTTGTGAGAGACGGAGGGGAGGGGAGGATGAGATGGGGGGAGCGGATTGAGACGAGTAGAGGGGGGGGAGGGAGAGGAGGGAGAGATGAGAGAGGGAGGAGGAAGAGAGAAGAGGGGAATGGAAGTGAGCGAGCAGAAGAAAGCCCGCTAAGGGGGGAAGAAAGAACAGGAACGTTGGGCTGCGACGGGAGCGCGCAGGGTGCCAGCGGTGGAGCCGGCAGCGACGGCAGCCGAAAAACCGCGCGCCCCGAGACGAGCTGAGCACCTAGCCATGGCGGAGTACGCGCACCAGAGCGCCGCGAGCCAGCCGCCGCTGGGACCATGCGCTCCCCGGCATCATACGTGGCCGCGCAGCCAGCGGACGAGCAGCAAGTCCGCGAGCATGCCCCATCTCGCCTCGCAGCCAGTCTTATCCCGCTATCCCATCCGCTCCTTATTAAGCCAAGCTCACCCCCTCAGCCATCTCGTCCTCTCAGGGCCATCCGCTCGCAGCCAGAGCACCCGGCAGCCAGCGCACCGTCATCCAGGCGCGCCGCGCAGCAGCAGCGCGTCTAAGCCAGGCGATGCCCCGCAGCCAGCGCCCCGCAGCAGCGCGCCCCGCAGCCAGGCGCCCCGCAAGACAGCGCCGCTGCAGCCAGCGCCGCGCAGACAGAGCGCCGCGCGGCCAGCGCGCCCCGCAGCCAGCGCCGCGCAGCCAGAGCCGCCCCGCAGCCAGCGCCCCCGCAGCCAGCGCCGAGCCGCAAGTGCCCGCGTCAGCCAGAGAGGCCGCGCGGCAAGCGCGACGCGCAGCCAGCGCCGCGGCAGCAAGCGGCGCGAGGCGAATCTCAACGCGCCCCGCAGACAAAGAGACGCGCGCCAGGGCGCGCCGCCGCAGGCCAGCGCGCCGCGAGGACAGCGCGCCGCGAGACCAGCGCCGCGCAGCCAGCGAGCCGAGCCAGCCAGAGGCCCCCCAGCAGCCAGCGCGCCCGCAGCAGCGCCGCGCGGCCAGGCCGCGGCCAGCGGCCGCAGAAGCCAGCGCACCCGGGAGCCAGCGCACCGCAGCCGAGCGCGCCGCGCAGCCAGAGCCAGCGCAGCCAAGCCGCGCCAGACAGCGCCGCCCGCAGCAGCGACAGCAGCAGCAACACGCCTCGCAGCCAGCGCCGCGCATCCCGGGAGCCGCAGCCAGCGCACCCGGCAGACAGCGCAACCCGGGCACCAGCTCACCCTGCAGCACAGCGCGACGTCGCAACCAGAGCCGCGCAGCCAGCCGCGCGCAGCAATCGCGCCCCGCAGCACTGCGGCCGAGCAGGCCAGAGCGCACCGCTGCTCAGCGGGCCCAGGCACCAGAGCGCCCGTGCAGCCAGCGCCGCGCAGCCAGCGCCGAGCAGCGCAGCGCGACCCGCAGCCAGCGAGCCCCAAGCAAGAGGGCACACGGAAGCCATGAGCACGTCGATCCCAGCCGCGTGAGCAAGCGCGTCCCGCGTCCAGCGCTCCCAGAGCCCAGTAGCCTCCCTGCATCACAGATCTACGGCTAGTCCAGACGCGGCCCACTCCATCTAGACGAGCACCCTCAGGAAATCTCTTCCTCACAAAATCTCTCTCATCCATCTCTCTCCTCATCCATCTCTCCTGGGAAACCCATGTTATTGATGTGGTATGCATCAATGTGTGTCTGTCATGTGTATAAATATGTTTGTATGTCTGTCTGTCTGGTATAAATATGTGTCTGTGTCTGTGTAAAGTGTTTGTGTGTATGTGAAAGATACAGACTGACAGACAGAGAAGATCTACAGTACTGACCATCCTCCGTTATATAGATCTACAGTACTGACATCCTCCTGGTATATAGATCTACAGTACTGACCATCCTCCTGTATATAGATCTACAGTACTGACCATCCTCCTGTATATAGATCTACAGTACTGACCATCCTCTGTATATAGATCTACAGTACTGACCATCCTCCTGTATATAGATCTACAGTTGGTGTGTGTGTTGTGTGTGTGTGGTGTAGGAAAACACTCTGGTAGGAAATTATGAGAGAAAAGGTCAGGAGACAAGATGCCCTTTTATATCAGATACTGGGGGGTGCAGGTGGAGGCAGGGAGCTGGGAGGCAGGTGGCTAGGGAGAAAGATAGAAGAGACAGAAAGCAAACGACTATTGTGATCTGTCTGAGGGCGAGAGGGGAGAGGGGAGAGGGGAGAGGGGAGAGGGGAGAGGGGAGAGGGGAGGGGGGAAGAGGGGAGAGGGGAGAGGGGAGAGGGGAGAGGGGAGAGGGGATGAGGGGAGAGGGGAGAGGGTGAGTGAGAAAGGATCTAGAAGAGAGAGAGGCATTGGTGAGGATCTAGGTGAGGATCTACAGGAGGATATAGAGGAGAGAGAGGATCTCAGTTGTTTGGTTCTGGGTGGAAAGGTCATGTGATCATGCAGATGACAGCTGCAGAGCAGGCCCAGAGCTTCAGAAAAGGCCCAGAGCTTCAGAACAGACCCAGAGCTGACAGAAACCGGCCAGAGCTTCAGAACAGGCCCAGAGCTACAGAACAGAACAGGCCCAGAGCTACAGAACAGACAGGCCCAGAGCTACAGAACAGAACCACGGCCCAGCAGCTACAGAAACAGGCCCAGGCTCAGCTACAGAGAACAGAGTACGAACCGAGCCCAGACGCGGCCCTCACAGAACAGGCCAGAGCTATCAGAACAGGAACAGGCCCAGAGCTACAGAACAGGCCCAGAGAGCTACAGAACACGAACAGCGCCAGAGCTACAGAAACAGGCCCAGAGCTACAGAATCCAGAACAGGCCCAGAGCTACAGAACAGGCCCAGAGCTACAGAACACAGGCCCAGAGCTACAGAACAGAACAGGCCCCAGAGATACAGAGCTACAGAACAGGCCCAGAGCTACAGAAGCAGGCCCAGAGCTACAGAACAGGCCCAGAGCTACAGAACAGGCCCAGAGCTACAGAGCTACAGAACAGGCCCAGAGCATACAGAACAGGCCCAGAGCTACCAGAACAGGCCCAGAGCTACAGAACAGGCCCAGAGCTACGAAACAGGCCCAGAGCTACAGAACAGGCCCAGAGCTTCAGAACAGGCCCAGAGCTACAGAGCAGGCCCAGAGCTTCAGAACAGGCCCAGAGCTTCAGAACAGACCCAGAGCTACAGAACAGGCCCAGAGCTTCAGAACAGGCCCAGAGCTACAGAGCAGGCCCAGAGCTACAGAACAGGCCCAGAGCTTCAGAACAGACCCAGAGCTACAGAACAGGCCCAGAGCTTCAGAACAGGCCCAGAGCTACAGAACAGGCCCAGAGCTTCAGAACAGACCCAGAGCTACAGAGCAGGCCCAGAGCTTCAGAACAGGCCCAGAGCTACAGAAACAGACCCAGAGCTACAGAACAGGCCCAGAGCTTCAGAACAGGCCCAGAGCTTCAGAAACAGGCCAGAGCTACAGAGCAGGCCCAGAGCTTCAGAGACAGGCCCAGAGCTACAGAACAGGCCCAGAGCTACAGAACAGGCCCAGAGCTACAGAACAGGGCCAGAGCTACAGAACAGCCCAGAGCTACAG
>CAEFZP010002712.1:12500-14226 GCA_903064625.1 Mallotus villosus | reverse complement strand
AACAGGCCCAGAGCTTCAGAACAGGCCCAGAGCTACAGAACAGGCCCAGAGCTACAGAACAGGCCCAGAGCTACAGAACAGGCCCAGAGCTTCAGAACAGGCCCAGAGCTACAGAACAGGCCCAGAGCTACAGAACAGGCCCAGAGCTACAGAACAGGCCCAGAGCTACAGAGCTACAGAACAGGCCCAGAGCTACAGAGCTACAGAACAGGCCCAGAGCTTCAGAACAGGCCCAGAGCTTCAGAACAGGCCCAGAGCTACAGAGCTTCAGAACAGGCCCAGAGCTTCAGAACAGGCCCAGAGCTCAGAACAGGCCCAGAGCTTCAGAACAGGCCCAGAGCTACAGAACAGGCCCAGAGCTTCAGAACAGGCCCAGAGCTACAGAGCTACAGAACAGGCCCAGAGCTACAGAACAGGCCCAGAGCTACAGAACAGGCCCAGAGCTTCAGAACAGGCCCAGAGCTTCAGAGCTACAGAACAGGCCCAGAGCTACAGAACAGGCCCAGAGCTTCAGAACAGGCCCAGAGCTACAGAACAGGCCCAGAGCTACAGAACAGGCCCAGAGCTTCAGAACAGGCCCAGAGCTTCAGAACAGGCCCAGAGCTACAGAACAGACCCAGAGCTTCAGAGCTACAGAACAGACCCAGAGCTTCAGAGCTTCAGAACAGGCCCAGAGCTACAGAACAGGCCCAGAGCTTCAGAACAGGCCCAGAGCTACAGAACAGGCCCAGAGCTACAGAACAGGCCCAGAGCTACAGAACAGGCCCAGAGCTTCAGAACAGGCCCAGAGCTACAGAACAGGCCCAGAGCTTCAGAACAGGCCCAGAGCTACAGAACAGGCCCAGAGCTACAGAACAGGCCCAGAGCTACAGAACAGGCCCAGAGCTTCAGAAAAGGCCCAGAGCTACAGAACAGGCCCAGAGCTACAGGCCCAGAGCTTCAGAACAGGCCCAGAGCTTCAGAACAGGCCCAGAGCTACAGAGCTCAGAACAGGCCCAGAGCTTCAGAACAGGCCCAGAGCTACAGAACAGGCCCAGAGCTACAGAACAGGCCCAGAGCTTCAGAACAGGCCCAGAGCTACAGAGCTACAGAACAGGCCCAGAGCTACAGAACAGGCCTAGAGCTACAGAACAGGCCCAGAGCTACAGAACAGGTCCAGAGCTTCAGAACAGGCCCAGAGCTTCAGAGCTTCAGAACAGGCCCAGAGCTTCAGAACAGGCCCAGAGCTTCAGAGCTACAGAACAGGCCCAGAGCTTCAGAGCTACAGAACAGGCCCAGAGCTACAGAACAGGCCCAGAGCTTCAGAACAGGCCCAGAGCTTCAGAGCTTCAGAACAGGCCCAGAGCTTCAGAGCTTCAGAACAGGCCCAGAGCTTCAGAACAGGCCCAGAGCTACAGAACAGGCCCAGAGCTACAGAATAGGCCCAGAGCTACAGAACAGGCCCAGAGCTACAGAACAGGCCCAGAGCTACAGAACAGGCCCAGAGCTTCAGAACAGGCCCAGAGCTACAGAACAGACCCAGAGCTTCAGAGCTACAGAACAGACCCAGAGCTTCAGAGCTTCAGAACAGGCCCAGAGCTACAGAACAGGCCCAGAGCTTCAGAACAGGCCCAGAGCTACAGAACAGGCCCAGAGCTACAGAACAGGCCCAGAGCTACAGAACAGGCCCAGAGCTTCAGAACAGGCCCAGAGCTACAGAACAGGCCCAGAGCTACAGAACAGGCCC
>CAEFZP010002712.1:0-7500 GCA_903064625.1 Mallotus villosus | reverse complement strand
AGCACTGATGCACTGTAGGAGAGACCAGCATTGATGCTCTGTAGGAGAGACCAGCCACAAGCACTGATGCATTGTAGGAGAGACCAGCACTGATGCACTGTAGGAGAGACCAGGACTGTATGATACTAGATTAATATTGAATATTTATTTACATTCCTATACCTGTGTGAACCAACTATAAATGGTTGACCAATTACATGCTTTGTAAAGACTATTTGATAAAAATACAAAAAATGATTATTTGGTTAAATATTTGTTTGTAATTGTTACTAGGCAGAATGTTAGATGGCCATCAGCGTAGTAAGAGTAAACACGGGTGAGACAGTTAGGTGCAGTTGATTTACACCAGTTTCCACTTCAGCTATTGCTTAATTAGCTTTGTGGCTGCCGGTGCCCGAATCAAGTGATCCCAATGTAGCTGCACGCTAACCCCCCTGCTGTGCTGTGCTCCTCAGAACGTCTTCTTGGGCAGCGCCACCTTCTCCCTGGGGGAGCTGGTGACCCACCAACAGCTTACTCTCAACCTGCGGTAAGAACACATCCTGTTTCTCACTGTCAACTTCCTCCTCTCACCTCAACCTCCTTTTTCTCGAACCCTAACCCTCTTTCTCCATCTTCTGTCTCCTCTGCAGTGGCTTTTATTGGCCAACAAAGGTTTGGTGCTCAAAGTGGGACTGTCAGGGTTCCCAGTTGGTGCGTGTGAGAGAGTGTGTGTATGTGAGTGTGTAGTAAAGTGTGTTAGTGTTATTCATAAACCATTTTCCTGTACAGTTGGCACAAATGTGTGTAGGTGTGCATGTATGTGTGTGGATGTGTGTGTGTGTGTGTGTTCAGCTGTAGCTACATGCAGATTAAAGCCTGTCTGTAACCTCAGCTACAGCAGCTGCTGTGTGAAGCAGCTGTGTACTGTCTGACTGGGATTACAAAAGAGATCTGTTTGTCAAACCTGTTTATGTTCTAATGCCTGCAAACCTGTTTATGTGTTCTAATGCCTGCAACATCATTCTGAATCTTTAGACTAACATGGATAACTAGAGAGCATACAATTTCTGGGGAAATTGTGAGGGTGTGCCTGCATATTTTCAAGCAGTTAGCCTACTCATAGTCTATTGCATATAATTCATTAAGAACACCCTTGGAAAGAAGCTAGTGTAACAACGTTATCACTGGAAATATTTCAGATGGAATCGCGATTCAAACAGTAGCTCTATGTCTGCTAACTTATGACATGTCCCCAAAAACGTATGTAAGCTTGACATTTATTTAGTGGAAAATCGCTCATGCATAAAAAGCTCAATAGCGATCATTGTCAGTAATAACGCAAAATGCGATATAGCCCTTTGTGGAGAAGCTGCCCCGGTAAATTGTATACTACAGTGTTCGAGTCTTGGTTGCGATCGTTGGTTGAACGTTCCGTTGTACGGTTTAGGCTGAAATTAAATATTGCTTTCATGAACAGATTGACGGCTGTGTCAATGAAGTTCGGGTTAGTAGTCAGACAGTTTCACCTATTGAAATACTTTTGATTTAAGGGAGTGCCGAACATTTTCTGACGCCGTTTGACTCCCTACTGTAAACAGCTGTGGATGTTTTTGTTAGCTACACAGTGTCTCGCGTAGGCTACAGCGTTGCAGTACTGGTTTGAAATCACAGGTAATGATTATTTCACCAACAAATCGTTTACTTGTAATCTAATGTCATAATAAATCGTACAACGAAAATGTATTTGTGAGTAATGTTTATTTTAACGATTGAAAACAGATGCAGCCTAGACCGCTGTAGTATGTGTTGCCCGGGCAACATAGGCTAATGTCATGATGCTAATGCTTCAGTGAAATAGTAGACTACCGTTTCCGAAAGTCGATGTAGTTCCTCAATAATATTATCTTATATTGTACATTACACTTAACAATTGTGTTTCATATCAGAAAGTAACATTAGTAAATAGTTATCACCCTGGCCTCTTTGCTTGTGGCGTTTCTGCAGCTGCCTTGCAGTATCGTTAAAGCTATAGTTAGCCTATAGCTATCTCCCAGAAGTTAACAAGCTGCTAAACTAATGTTAGGCTAGAGGTAGTCACGCGTGTTTCGTGACGTTAGTAGCGCCAGTGACTGTGGCTAGCAAGTTAGCCAGGTAAATAAAAAGACAAGCAACTCAATGGCTACCAACTTTTGACATGACGTTTTCTAAGTAATCAAAATATTGACGGATGCTAGGGGGGGGGGCACGATACGATCCTTGCTAGGCTGCAACAGTCTTCTATGCACGTCGTATCTAATGCGTCGTTGCTAACATGTGCCGACGCTGTGACGTAGGCTATTATAACTGAGTAGTCTACCCTTTGCCGACAAAATCAACTTTATGCCACAAAAACGTTGTATCGTCCTAAACTGTGCAACGGAACGTACATAAAAGTAATAGCAACTCAATCGGGACCAAGACGAAACTTTGGACGTCGACGTTTTCTATGTAGTCCAAATATTGACCGAGGAGAAGGGGGGCAAAAATAACTAGAGAGCATACAATTTCTGGGGAAATTGTGAGGGTGTGCCTGCATATTTTCAAGCATTTAGCCTACTCATAGTCTATTGCATAATAATTCATTAAGAACACCCTTGGAAAGAAGCTACTGTCACAACGTTATCACTGGAAATATTTCTGATGGAATCGCGATTCAAACAGTAGCTCTGTCTGCTAACTTATGACATGCCCGCAAAAACGTAAATACGCTTGACATTTATTCAGTGGAAAATCGCTCATGCATAAAAAGCTCAATAGCGATCATTGTCAGTAATAACGCAAAATGCGATATAGCCCTTTGTGGAGAAGCTGCCCCGGTAAATTGTATACTACAGTGTTCGAGTCTTGGTTGCGATCGTTGGTTGAACGTTCCGTTGTACGGTTTAGGCTGAAATTAAATATTGCTTTCATGAACAGATTGACGGCTGTGTCAATGAAGTTCGGGTTAGTAGTCAGACAGTTTCACCTATTGAAATACTTTTGATTTAAGGGAGTGCCGAACATTTTCTGTCGCCGTTTGACTCCCTACTGTAAACAGCTGTGGATGTTTTTGTTAGCTACACAGTGTCTCGCGTAGGCTACAGCGTTGCAGTACTGGTTTGAAATCACAGGTAATGATTATTTCACCAACAAATCGTTTACTTGTAATCTAATGTCATAATAAATCGTACAACGAAAATGTATTTGTGAGTAATGTTTATTTTAACGATTGAAAACAGATGCAGCCTAGACCGCTGTAGTATGTGTTGCCCGGGCAACATAGGCTAATGTCATGATGCTAATGCTTCAGTGAAATAGTAGACTACCGTTTCCGAAAGTCGATGTAGTTCCTCAATAATATTAGCTTATATTGTACATTACACTTAACAATTGTGTTTCATATCAGAAAGTAACATTAGTAAATAGTTATCACCCTGGCCTCTTTGCTTGTGGCGTTTCTGCAGCTGCCTTGCAGTATCGTTAAAGCTATAGTTAGCCTATAGCTATCTCCCAGAAGTTAACAAGCTGCTAAACTAATGTTAGGCTAGAGGTAGTCACGCGTGTTTCGTGACGTTAGTAGCGTCAGTGACTGTGGCTAGCAAGTTAGCCAGGTAAATAAAAAGACAAGCAACTCAATGGCTACCAACTTTTGACATGACGTTTTCTAAGTAATCAAAATATTGACGGATGCTAGGGGGGGGCACGATACGATCCTTTCTGTGCTGCAACAGTCTTCTATGCACGTCGTATCTAATGCGTCGTTGCTAACATGTGCCAACGCTGTGACGTAGGCTATTATAACTGAGTAGTCTACCCTTTGCCGACAAAATCTACTTTATGCAACAAAAACGTTGTATCCTCCTAAACTGTGCAATGGAACGTAAACAAAAGTAATGCCAACGCAATCGAGACCAAGACGAAACTTTGGACGTCGACGTTTTCTATGTAGTCCAAATATTGACCGAGGAGTAGGGGGGCAAAAATAATAATAATATATATGTGAGATAACAAAGGATGCCCACGTCGATGACGTGGCACACCCAATGACTGATAACCAGCGTGTTGATGGCAGGTCTAAAATTAGAACTATTGTGAATCAAGTTAAGTCATTTGTTGAAGTTCTTACATTGTCTAACCCTTCACATTCTTCACATTTTCTTCACATACAGTAGACTTTAGTAGGATCAGTTACTCTACTTAGATGCACCATCGAACAGCGACCGATGATGGAAACAGTCTGGAGAGACAAGAAGGAGGAAACACTCCCTCCGCGCGCATCGCGCGCTCGCGGGGCGCGCGCGCCCAGCCAGAGCGAGCGCGCGCGCGCGCCAGCGCGCCCGCCGCCAGCGCGCGCGCTGGCCGCCAGCGAGAGAGCCCGCCGCCGGAGCGAGCCAGCGAGCGCGCCCCGCCCGGCGCGCGGGCCCGCCGCCGGCGCGCGCCAGAGAGCGCGAAAAGCCGCCAGAGCGCGCAGCGAGCGCTCCAGCCGACGGCGAGCGCAAGCGCGCACCCGACCTCACGGAGCGCAGACAAGAGCCCCCCCCAAGAGCGCGCCGGCGCGCGCCAGCGAGCCCCGAAAGCAGGCGCGAGGGACCCGCCGCCGGCAGCGCGACGCGACCCCCGCAGCGCGCGAGAAAAGACAGCCAGGCGCGCGCAAAGACGCCAAACGAGAGGGCGCGCGAGGGAACATCGCAAGAGAGGGCGCACGGCGCGCGCAAGCGGCGAGACCAAGCCGCGCGGCGCGCGCCCCGCTCGCCGTCGATCGCGCCACGTACCAGAGAGAGAAGGAGAGAGAATGAGAGAGACGCCAAACAGAACGAGGGGGGGGGACACAGGAGAGAGGAAAATAAAGAGCGAGCAAGAGTCCTGAGCAGACGAGAATGAGACGAGAAAAGAGGAAACGAAGAAGGATAGCGACAAGAGAGAAAGAGAATGAGCTAGGCAAAGTAAGAAGGAAGACGGAAAAGAGAAAAGAGCGAGAAAATAGAGCCGCCAGAGATATGAAAAGAGCGCAACGGAGAGAGCAAGAGAGAAAAGACGCAAGGATCTCTGTAAAAGAAGCAAGCGATATAAAGCTATAATAAAGATAGCGCAAGATATCAATCGAGAGAATAATATAGAAATTAGTACAAGGCAGAGAGTGAAACCAATAAGTCGCATATCAATCCTACACTACAATTAGATAGAACTCGTCTCTATCCCATCTCACTTCTTCTTGAACCTCTTCACTTATCTATGGATCTAGCATATCCCGCCATCCATCTACTCTTATTTCTCTCTGATATTAACGATACCTCCACCATCTCTCTTCTTCTTCTTATCTATAACCCTATCCCCTACTCCTCTCTCTCAACTCTCTCTCTCCCATAAGCGAGCACCTCTCCCTGGACCCGTTATGTGTTTGTAGATATGATGTAATGGCAAACTATAGTGGTGTGTATAGAGATGTGTGTACTTGCAACACACTTGTGTGTGTCTCACAGTTTCCTGACCCAGCTCACTAACACCTACTGTGCATGTATGTCAGATGCTATGAAGATCTGCAGAATTGAGCTGTTCCTCTCTACAGTGACAGCTGTGTGGTCAGTGTGTGTCCTGTAGTTTGAACTAGAAGGCAGACAAGCACACAAACCAGCACTCATGAATAGGAACTAGGACTAATACAATAACAATGACTGTACTCTGTTAGTGTTGTTTATGTTGTAGCTGGTGTGAATAGGGACACATGGCAGAGTAGTGTTAGGGGAGAGAGCGCGTGGCCAGTGTGTGTGGTCGTGTGTGTGGCTGAGGGTTGGAGTGTGTGTGCGTGTGTGTGTGCTGGGTGTGTGATGTGTGTGCGGTTTGTGTGTGTTGCTGGAGGCGTGTGTGTGCTGGAGGGAGTGTGTGTGTGTGTTTTTGCCTGTGTGGTGTGGGGGGGGGCTTTGTGCGTAGGAGTGTTGGTTATCTTGACTTGCACATGGGCTGGCTGTAGAGTGTTACTTCCTGTTTCTTACTTCCTGTGTGTGGAATCAAACATGTTGAGGCAAAACAGGGAGAAGAGAATCATTATAATATTCCCCCTATACACACCAACACCAACACAAACACCCTACAGACAAACACACACCATACACACACACGTACAGTACAAACCCCACCCATACACAACACACGTACAGTACCCACACAACACCATACACACACCGTACAGTACACACACATCACATGACACCACACGTACCCTTACACACACACACACATACACACACACGCCCTACAACTCACACACACACACCCGTACAGTACACCACACACACACACACCATACACACACACACGTACAGTACACACACACACCATACACACACACTACACGACACACACACACCATACACACACGTACAGTACCACACACAGGAAAGTAAAAGTGAGCTAGAGTGAGAGGGGTAAATGCTGGTGCTGGTTTGAGATATCAGCAGTTTAAGCATCATTACCCAGAATCCCTTACTGGACTGTTTCCTGTAATCCTGAGGAATTTCCTTCCCCAGCTGAGGAAGAATCATCCAGAAGCAAGACCTGGGTCTCCGTCTGTCTCCCTGTTTGTATCACCTGGCTGTCCCATCGGTCTGCCCTGTCTCGTCCCTCTGCGGTCTCTCTGACTGTCTCTCTGTCCTGTCTGGATCTGTCATCTGACTGTCTGGCCCTGTCTGTCCCTCTGGCTGTCTCTCTGACAGTCTCTCTGTCTGTCAGCGTGTCTCTCTGACTGTCTCCCTGTCTGTCTCCTCGCTACGGTCTCCTGTCTGTCTCTCTGTCAGTCGCTGTCTCTCTGACTGTCTTGTCGGTCTCTCAGACAGAATTTCACTGCACTGCAGTTAACCTATGAGATGTCGTGGGCACTTGCGACGGTTCACGGGGATGTTTCTGATGGCTGGTAGTGTGCATTTCACTCAGGTACTGAGACAGCTCTCACTCGGCAAACATACTCCGTGATGCACTGCGCCTCGTCCATGACATGTACAGAGTGGCAGTTAACCCGACTTGAGAAATGAAATGCGTGAGGCTCACGTGCGAATGCGTGAACACACTGATTCAAATGAATGGTTGTTATCAAGCTCTGTCGCACACCGGGCTGGTATGACCATTCATTGAATCAGGTAGTGCTGAGCATGGAAACATCAGAAAACATGGCATGGACAGCGCTCTCTAGACCCGTGGGTGCTATCCCTGGTGTAGAGTAATCGCGCGCATAGGCGCAGAAAAAAGGTCAGCGTCTCGTGTTTGACGTTTGGGTGGAGGAGCGAGAGGGGCAACCATAGTTATGGCTGTCAAGAGAAAGGTTCATTCTCAGTGGATGCCTCTTGCTCTCCCGTGCATGTCCTTTCCTTCATACACTATAACCCACAAACACTACTGTCCTAGGCTAGGCCAGGACGGGCAGAACTTCCCTGGATCCTATATTTAGCGTCTTGTCCACTTTAGTTAGGTCAAGACTCCACAAGCTGATGTCCTCTGTGAAGCTTAGGG